>CAJHQQ010000222.1:0-283996 GCA_905132885.1 Moricandia moricandioides | reverse complement strand
GACAACCTTGCACAATCATATCAAATAGCATGAGCAAAGACTCTTTGATACTCTAACTTCTCTAGGATTAGCCTTAATCTTTTGATCTCTGCACTCTTCTTCATGAATCCACAAACAAAAAAATCAACCAACTCTCACATTCATTTTGCAAAATCATAAGTGAAGTCTTATCAATGGTCCAACGGTCCAAATCATTTGGTAAGGTGAGAGGTGGATTGAAGATATGGTGAGAAAAGAGGCTAAGATGATTCTTTTGTGGTGACTTACTCTCAAGAACTTAGTAGCTTTGACATTGCACATAATATATCTAAGAAAAGGAACAACTTATGCATACAATGCTCAACCCCCATTGTTCTACCATTTTCCCAAACATGAAACAAGTGATACCCCTATTTCCCAATGCCAAACTCTCTCTTATCAAAGTCACTCTAATTCCTCGCTCACACCCAACAATCAAACCCAAGATCTCCCTATCTTTTTACTCACCAAAGATCCCTCAACAACTCAAAAACACTATTACATTTGAACTATTTCTTTCTTTCGGTGTCTACTATGGATTTCGTCTATTTCCTCTTCTTTAGCTCTCTGTTCTTTTCTTTCGAATCTTTTCTTTTCTTTTTACACTTTTGAGTTATATATTTTTCTTTGCTTATCCCTAATGACTTAACTTCTTCAATACTTTTTTAGCTCACTCTTCCTTTTCATTCCTTTCTACACTCCCAAGATTAAACTCTCAAAACACTCCCATCCAATCCTAGAAGCTAGACATAATGAGTCTTATAGCTAGCAAGTAATGGAGATCAACCATTGTCTTTCCAATTACTCTCAACATTATACACATGTAAAGCATTCAGAAAAGACCTCACTCAACAATTAATGGTGGTCTGAAAGGAGGGAAGGGTTTAAGGGAATGGTAACCATGTTAGAGATGGCCACTTGAGTTGTCAAAAAGGTAGATAGGTGAAAGTGATGGGACAGACTCATCTGTGTATAGAGAAGCCATGGTTTAGCACACAAAGGACCATAAGCAAGAGGCATTAAGTTCATTAGTCAATTAAGTTCGGAGTTGGCTTCAAAGATAAGTGAGTTTCATCAATCAAAGAGTTTCAAGAAGAGTTTTCAAAGCTCGAAGTCTACAAGTCTTTCTAAGGGTGCTCGAGCTACTTGCCATGATTACAAAGGGTATCCTATTGAGATCTTAGCATGAGTTATTTACAAGGTAAGTTTAATCCTTCTCCCTATGAAAATGAATGAAATCTATATGCTTCTACACTCAATCCTAAAGGTGAAATGATGCAATCTAAATGATTTTTTTTTGATTTTTTAAAATTTTTTAAATTATTTTGGATTTTTTCAATGCAAATAACTATAAAAAATGCACGACTCAATGCTCAAGACACAAAACACTAAAACATTAGCAACTTGGTGCCTCTCCCATACTTAAATCACACAGTCTCTTGTGTGACTTAGGATAGGAAAGGGACCAAAAATAAGAGAAGGAAAAGGCTAAGGAAAGAAATATGTACAAAAAGAAAGGTTTGGAGAGTACCTCACGACTTGGTAGGACCGAGCGTCTCGTCATAGTCGGAAGTCGGGATGTATGGAGTTTCGTTGTCGGAGTCAGCCAAAGGTAATTGTGGAAAGGGGTGTCTGAGTCATCTCGATCTACGCTCACGAGGCTCACGGAGGGAAGCACGTGGTTCCTCTTAGTAAATCTCTGTAGCACTTGCATCTCCATAAGAAGAGTGTCTATGAGCATAAACCGATCCCTTTGAATCATCACCAGCAGCTGCCCCTTCCTCCATCGGAGTATCAGTAGTGACTGGAGTGGATGCCCGTGATCTCCTCGGTCTCAATGTCAGACTTTTCACCTTCTTCGCTAAATAGTTCACTCAGTTAAGTAACTTCGCGATTGTTTTGTCCTGAAACTTGGTCCCTCGCTGAAGTGATCGAATCTGCATGTGTGCATCACGAAGCGGACTATCAGAAAGAGACTCACCATAGGGATGATGGTTTTCGTTTCCATCTGCTCAGCTCCAGCCTCATGAGTCTCAACATTGGGCTCCTTCATCTTCTTCTTACCGACACTCTTTGGAATCTCTTGAACTGAAGCATTGTACCATAAGTCGTTGGAAGGTCAAAACTTAATGTTGGCCCGCTCAACTAGTTATGTGATCGCCTGGTTAGGAAGAAGGATCTTCACAACCTCTTTGTCCAAAGTCTTGTAGTTGTAGACCCATGAATCACCCACTCTTCCACCAAGGAAATCATAATTGGTGAGAAATGCCTCATCCATCAACACATAATTAGTAGCTTTCTCTGCTGGATGGATTTCCATTGCCTCTAAAAAGGGAGATATGAGGCCTCCAATTTGTAGCTCCGGTGAAGAATCTTTCATTTTCCATGCCCAGTTTTGGTAGTGTGGTAAGCATGTAACAAAACGTCCTACCATCCCTGGGTCCTCATAATCATTTTCCTCATGTATCGGACTTCCACTGCTAAATGATGGCATCAAAGGTTTAAGTGCAATAGTGAGGTGGTGCAGATCATCATCAACCACTCTTCCCAACTCTTTTATACCATACAAGGTCTCAGCCAAAATCTTGTGGACATAGCAAAGGGCGGGGTGTCGAATGTCCTTGGAATTTTTTCTCTTTGTATCATGTGATCCCGCCGCAATCGTGTCCCAAAACTTCTTGGGTTTACCCTTCTAGCGTCTCACAGTGACTGTGCCTTATCCGCGAATCCCATAACCTCACCAATTTTCTTGAAAGACATTTGATAAGTTCGCCTTTCTAGCTTGAACGTGATGAAACTGGAACCCTCATCACGATCCTTCAGGTTGGAATGGAATGTCGCATCCAACGAGGAGATGAAATCACGTGTAGCTACCTCATATCCCGGTCTATGTAGGGTCATCAAGCTCTCAAAGCCCATGTTACTCAACAAAAAGATCACATCATCATAGATACCCAACCTTTGTAAAATCTGAACATCGGGATAGGGTGTTGGTTTGAAGTCCATGGCCTTTATGAGCCTGGCAATTTCTGAAGGTGGTGGCTTTTTCTTTCGCTGCAGATTTTGCTTCTTTTTCTTTGGGGCTGGTTCTTCCTCACTTCCAGACTCACTATAATCCTTCCTCAATGGGTTCCTCTAGTTCCTTTTCTTTTCCTTTGCGACCCTTGGTGCTAGAGGAGCTTTCACTTCCCCCATCCATAATCATTGTGGCTTTCTTTGGAATATGAGACGGATTTGTAGTGTTACCCCTCGTCAATCCCATGTTTACTCCTACAAATCAAACACTTAAAAGGAGGTGAGTTCACGCACAATATTCAACAAGAAATTCACAAGAGACTAAACAAGTTTCTTAAAATTTTATCCAAGAGATGATTAAACTCATTGCAAGCTTACTTCAATTTATTTAACAATGTATAAACCCATGCAACTTAGTCAGCTTCTACTAAAAAACACATGTAATCATCATAGCTTATCTTGAATAATTGAAGATATTTTATGAAATGAAAGTTGCTCAATCATGAAGGTCTCCTTCAAACAATCTTACACAAACCTAACTCACCAACTTAGAGCTTCAATTTGAGGTTTCTCAAACATTTTCAAAAATCCCCAATTCTCAAGAACCCTAACTTTAAAAAGTTGCAGTTTTCTCAAATGGAAGGTGAAATTGGCTAGGTTTCCTATCAATAAACAACTCACATGTCTTCTACTACCATTAGGAACCAACAATCAACAAAAAATCTGAGTTTTTAGAAAATTCAAAATTTTCCTCGAAACACTACAAATTGAAATCAATACCTTTGATTGTGTAGTGAATGATAGAGAAAAGAGTTGTGGAATCTTAATAAGCACGAAAAAACCGTCAGTTATCAACAAAAATCACTGGATTTGATGAAGATTTGAGAAAGTTGGGTTCTTGGGGAGATATGGAGGAAATGGTGAGTGAGTGTGGTGTTTGTGCACGAACTAGAGGATAGAGTGCTCTATTCACGAAATTGGGAAAAGGAGAGGGAAGAAATCGTGTTTAAAACGGTTAAGACCCAAATTCGGTTTGATTTAAGTTAAGGGGGTTGGTTATTTACCTTGGCCGCAGGCGTCGTACACCGTGGGCTCGAGAACGGGGATTGGGGTTACGCCGTGGGCTCTTTGTGCTGCGATCTTGGGCGCGGAGACTCTCTGTCCTTTTCATCGGGTTTGCGCCGCAGGCTCATTGTGCCGCGGTCTCGGGCGCGGCTGGTTTCTGCCCAAATTCATCGACATTGCACCGCGGGTGTCAGGAAGTCACGGCACCAGGGCACGGCTTAAAGGGTCAAGCTGCGGCTTTCTATGCCACAGGCTTGCTATGCCGCGGGCTTGAAATACCGTGGGTTTGCTATGCCGTGGGCTCAGGCGCGGCTCTTCTCTGTCCAATCCTTCCACGGTGCACCATGGGGTTCGCTTAAGGCACTGGAGTTGGCCGCGGCTTTGTCTTCTGGATTTCATCTTTCCAAACACCTGCAATAATAAAGGTAGAAACACAAACAAGCAAAAATAGCAAGACTATGTACAAGGATAGACATGGGACTTCCTCCCAAGTGAGCTTGTTTTAAGTCTCTAGCTTGACTTCCTTCCTTTTGGGACTAGGCGGGGGAAGAGTTGGAGAGTGAAACCGAGGTTCCTTCCTCCTCTGTTGCATTCCCAAATAGAGATTTACTCTTTGCCCAATGACTGTGAAGTCCCTTCCATCCTTGCTCCACAACACTATTTCTCCATATGGTCTCACCTCCTTAACCTTGAAAGGGCTTGACCATCTTGACTTGAGCTTCCCAGGAAACAACTTCAATCGAGAATTATAGAGCAACACCTGGTCTCCAGCAGTGAACTCTCTATTCAAAATCTTCTTATCATGGAGAGCTTTGGTTCTTTCTTTGTAGATGGCTGAGCTCTCATAGGCATCAAGACGTATCTCATCAAGTTCACTCAGCTGGATAAGTCTTTTTTCATAAGCTGTCTTGATGCCAAAATTGAGAAGCTTAACAGCCCACAAAGCTTTGTATTCAAGTTCCACTGGTAGGTGACAAGCTTTCCCATAGACGAGGTTGAAAGGTGTAGTTCCCAAAGAAGTTTTGTAGGCTGTCCTATAGGTCCATAGTGCATCATCAAGCTTTGTGGATCAGTCTTTCCTTATTGTTCCAATTGTTTTCTTTAGGATGGATTTGATCTCTTTGTTGGAGATCTCCAATTGTCCACAAGATGGAGTTGCCACCTTGTGTTTTACACCATTCTTCTTGCGAAGATTCTCAAACAGTTTGTTGATGAAAAGGGAGATGCCATCACTGATTACTACTCTGGGAACTCCAAATCTTGGGAACATGATGCTATTGAACATCTTGAGAACCACCTTGGCATAATTGGTTGGACTTGCTGACACAGTGTGTTTATTGTTCTAGCAGGGTATAAATATCCTAAACAATTAATTGTCAAATTAACCCTTAATCCTAACACACAAAACAATACTCTTGCCAAGAGAGATCATGTGTAGTACTTAGGGATCGAATCCATAGAGAGCAATGACACACAATAGATTTTTTATTTCTAAGAACAAAGCTAGGTAGATATATATATATCAGTATTATTTAATCAATTTAAGGAAATATTCCATATTAGAAGGTGTAGATGCAATATGAAAATATGCTAATAACGTAAATATAGAAATATGTTAGTAACGGAAATATGGAAAGATGCTACTCAACTAACTAGATGCAAATGTAAATGTTCTAGATCTAGGGTTTCAAGCTTAATGGATTATAGGGAATAGGAAGCACGTAAAATGTAAATTTCTAGAACCCAAATATTAACTATTTTGACCCTTTTAACTCCAACTCTCGTATGTGAGCAAAAGGAAAGACCATCGATAGACGACTAAGGCCTGATGTTGATCGACGGTGAAATCAGAAGAAAGTGTGAACGAGATTTGATATGTTCACTAAGTTAATTAGACCAGCTATCGCATGCGCCTGACAACCTAGTTCAATGGAGTCTATTCTGGCACAGAACCTACTCTCGTAGTCGTCTATGTCCTACTTTCGAGATCCTAGTTACCTACTCTAGAATGCAAGCATTAAGCACAACTAAACTGATGGATATTAACTTTAACCTAGCAATCCTACTTTTGGGCTAATCCATGATTGCTATCATTCAACCCTAAATCTAGTTGATAACTACTCATACATAATTAGAGTAAGAATAATAATCTGAATATAATGCATAGATAAAATAATGGGGTTCAATACAAATATCTCTAAGGAGTTATGAATCTTTTTCCCTAAAAACTCTAAAACTATAATAGAATACTTGTGCCTACTTTCACACGCTTTCTACACATGTTGGAAGGTGTAATACATAGAGTATAAATATAAAACCCTAAAATATGGGTCAAAACTCGTCCAGGGGGTAATCTTGTAATCTTTTTGTCTTGTCTCTAGCTTGGGATTGGGACCGGCTGTCTGCGAATTGGTCATCGGTCAATGAAAAGGTTGTGTCGTCGATCGACGACTATCTTGTATTTCGACTCTCTCAATGATCAGCCATAGATTATTCTCTTCTAAATGCTCCAAAAACTCCAAGTATCTCCATATATCTCCAAAACGTACATGGACCTGTAAATACCTTAAAACATAGCCTAGACACACAAAATAGAGCCTATAACATGGCATAAAACTGGCAATAAATAGGCTATATCAACTCCCCTATACTTAACCTTTTGCTTGTCCTTAAGCAAACAAGCCCGCGAAAGAAGTTTTGAAAGTGAAGACTCACATAATGTCTAAGTATAACTATCACCCTTACTTTTTTGCAACCACATCCTATCAAGTCAATAACAGAGAAACCTTATATATATATATACCATATTCTAGTATAGCAATCAAATCCATTCTACCAACAACTTAACGAATACTAGTCTGACTCGCCCCTTGCTGATTTCGTTTCTTTGCATAAAATAAAGTACATGCTTTACCTTGGGAGTATTGATCAAAAGATATATGGACTCTTACCTCTGCAAGTATCTGAACACACATTTATTCTTCTCTGGTTCCTTTTCTTTCCCACTTCTCACTTCTTCTCAGTCAATGTGTCCCTTCTTTTGAGGGTATCATTTTCTTTTTTTTTAATTGACTGAGATATCTGGCCAGGTTTCCATGAATCAAGCTCTAATGGTGTTTTCATCAGATCATGTTCACTTCTTTTTGACCTTTATCTCTTTCTACAATCATATGAATCAAGCTTTAATGGTTGTAGCCACCAAATCATGTTCGATCCTTTTTATCTGAAGGGGAGAGAGAGGGGAATCAGAAGTACACAGACTTTTTCCTTCCAAACTTGCAAAAGGAATCCAATCCAGTGTATACCAAATCCCAAAGCAAGCAGATAATGTCAGGATTAGTGCGGGAAATCAGCTTCGGTTCCTTCAAACTTTGTAAGCAAGTGTGATATAGTGGCATGATGATCCACTTTGGTATATCTAGTAACCTCTGCAAACAACCTTCTAAGAATGGTGCTAAAGTGTGGTTAGTCAATAATAAATCTTGTTCATAGTCCCCTTCTTGACTCAATAAAACTTTTCGAAAAACTTATATATATATATAAATAAATAAAATTCAAAAACAAATATATAGCGATAGCGAACCTCCACCAGACTTAAATTACACTGTCCCTAGTGTAATCCGACACCGATCGGTTAGAAAAATCAAATCATAAGTAAATATTCTAAGTAGAAAACTCGATACCTCTCTCTGTAAGAGAGTGTCGATCGATGGTAGGCGGGTTTGGTCGATCGATGGTCGCGATCTATTGTCTACCGATGGTGCCTCGATGGTGTGGATCAATGGTGGACTCAAAATAGTCTGTAAAAACAAAATAAAACTCAAAATAAATAGTAGTATAGGTAAAAACTAAACAAAAACTTATTAAACAGTAGGTTGCCTCCTACTTAGAGTTTGGTTATAGTCTTAGGCTCGACGTTTTGAACTTTCTGACTAGTATGGAGGTGGTTCAACACTTGGAAAACAAGTATCTACATCTTCTTTTCTCTTCTGAAACCATGTAACAACGAAGCTTCTCATAGCCTTATCTTCTCTAGCTTTCTCATTCTTCATATCTCTTTAGCAACCTCTACTGAATGCATTCTCCTTTGTAGATTCTTAATATTGCGCTGTAGCATTCTAAGTCTTGCAGTGGTAGTTTCCGATATATCCCCCCAATGGTTGAGAAATACCGTCCTTCATCAGCCTCTGACAAAAAGCAATCTCATCGAATCTGTCTTCTAATTGTTCTTCTGCCGCAGACTTCTGTCTATCGAACTCAGCATCGATCGATTGCATGATGCTGCCGTGATCGATGTGACTCTATTTGCTCCAATTGCACGTTGTCCTAGAATAGTATCCAAATCTTGCTTCATCTCATCTATGCGTGTAGTCAAAACGGTGAGGCACTTGTCTATAAGATAGTAGACATCATCAAGCATCTTGTAGAAGTCATCCAATGACATCTCTTGAGCTTTGTAGATCTTATGCATGATATCGTCAATCTCTGCTCTGTTGAATGTTTCTTGCTTCTTCATAGACATAGCGATCTTTGCTGCATGTTCTGGTAAACATATGTAGCTCAGCTCAAACATAGTAGCTCTTTCTACAACTGCCTAGATATCTTCTTCTTGCACATTCACAACTCTTCCATCTGTAGCTCGTGCATTGCCGTTCTCATATTTGTACATGTTATACTCATCTTTCTTTTCCCAATGGAAAATTCTTCTTCCATTAGCATCATAAGCTCTCTGTCCATGCTCTACGCGACCGTCTATCAGTAGTGGGTTTATCCAATCGTCTGATTGTGGATTTTCTGAACCAAATGGATAAGAGTTACAAAACTGGTTCACCCCTCGAATGGTATCGATCGATTCATTTCTACTGGCGTCGATCGATTTTTGATGTTCGGGAGTGCATAGATCATTGTGGATCGGCACGTTCTTTTGTTCCTCGTTGTCGATCGATTCTTGTTTTCGTGCGTCGATCGATGGCTGTTGTCCAAACAAATTTCCTGATCCAGTAGCCATAACAAGGGCAGCAGCCACATCCTCTTTTGGTATGTTTATAATTCTTCCATAAAGATCTTGTGCACGTCCTTCTGGGTCTCTAAAAATTCCAAACTCATATGGTCTAAGATAACCATTATCTGAATCTTCTGTTCTTGGCTCTTGTTCTGGGTTGCGTTTGATGTCCTTCGATGGCCGAGATATGCCATCGCTTGATGCTCTATTATCTGATTTCACATTCATTACCCAGCCAGCTTCTTCCAGTGCTAGACCGCAAAACTCAATCAACTCTTCCTCTATGTAATATGCATCGTATTTTTCGTAAGCTTCACCGTACCCTTGGCATGCCTGGTGGGTGTTGAACGATGGTGTATGGTCACCGTGGATCGATGCTTGAGTATCAGACTGTTGGCCGAAAAGATTCCCAGCTCCATTAGCCATTGCAAGTATATCTTCCACATCTTCCTTCGCGACATGTAGAATTCTGCCGTCCATAGCTCATGCGTGACCATCTGGATTTATCAGAATACCGAACTCATCTGGTTGTAGATAACCACATTCTCTTTCACGTTTTGTTGCTGAATCTAGTTTGGAGTGAAAACTAGTATCGATCGATGGTGAAAGGCTACCATTTATCGGCGTCGAGTTCCAGAGTTGATGGGAAACATGGAAAACACCAGCCTCTTCCATAGCAATCCCTCGATATTCAATCAATTCTTCTTCTCTATAATCTTCATCGTACTCGAGTTTGGTTGGGGTGTGGCAAGTGTTGATCTGTTCTGAATGGTAGGTGTAGATCGATAATGAGGCATGTGTGTTGATCTATTGTTGAATTTCTGGCTCGTCGATCGACGGTGTGGGTTTGGTATCGATCTATGCTCCTTCTTCAAATTCCTCATTGGACTTATAATCCCAGAAGCATGTGGCCACAAGCTCTGCATCATTACATAATTCAATCAGAGTAGCCTTGCTCTTATTCTTGACCGGTTCATAAAAAATATCCTGATCAATTAGAGATATATACAACCTGTTTAGCTTCATATCGGAGAAAGCTCCCACAGTTTTCATGAATGCTCTACCAAGGAATAGCGAAGAGTTCCAGTCTATCCTGATGTCCGGCACATGAAAGTCTACTAGGACTAGGGTGTTGTTGATCTGCACTGAAACATCTTTTACCATCCCTCCTGAGTTTACTCTTGATCATTCTACAAACATGAACGAATCGTTGGACGGTTCCACTCTTAGGTTCAGCTCCTCTACCATAGATTTTGGCATAATGCTCACTGATGATCCAGTATCACAGAGGGCTTTGGGATATTCGTGTCCTTTGATGAAGCATGAGATCACAAACTTTCCAGGATCACTTTTCTTTTTTAGACATGTCCTCTGTTTCATCTTCTCTCTGAGATGATTGAACATTATCTCTATATCATCACCTGTTTTCCTTGTTTCCCTGAAAACATCCACAATAAGGGAGTATAATAATCTTCATCAAAAGAAATATCTAGAGGAATTTTAAAAACTATTTTAGCGAAGCTATTCATCTCCTTTTCATTGGCTTCTTTGGGTCAATATTTGGGGATCTTTTTCCTCCTCTTTGAGTGTCCCTCATCTTCTCTATCAAGATCCATAGCTTCAGACATGGCTGTATTCTGTTCTGAAACTGTCACAGTTGGACGCACAATCAGACTTTCATCGAGGTTCGGCATTCGAACTGGTTTCCTCATCTGTCGATCGATGTTGAGGTCGTATGTCGATCGATGCGTAGGTCACATCGTCGATCAATGTTATGATTTCTGTGTCAATCATTTTTAGTCGATTGACACAAAGCCACTGATTTTGTAGGCTTCACCGTCGATCGATGATCACTGCTTGGTGTCGATCGATGCGAATGAGAAGTGCTGAGTGACATGGAATTTTCCACACGCAAATTGCTGTCTTGGAGCTTCTCTCTCTTAACTTCATGCCAGAAATCATCATCAATCAATGAATTGACGTGGTGCTTTTGTCCAATCATATACCATGGATTTTACATGTGCTATATAGAGTATTTTTAGAGTCTTTTATATTCATTTGGTACTGTTTAATAGTATTTACGGGTCTAGGTACTCATTTGAAGCAATTGGAGCTTCAGAATATTTTGGAGCATCAGGATTGCTCTGCAGAAACTCAGAGTCGGATCCATATTCCCGGATGGACCATTGATCGACGTCACACATTGTGCGTCGATCGACGGTCAAGTCGACAGCGAGATTCGTGAAAGCTTGAGAAATTACAAGTTTTACCCAGAAGTTTTATTAATTACAAGACAAGTCTCTGGCCAAAATTTAGACTATTTATGAGGGTTTTCTATCTTTGTTTTGCCCGAAGCCTAGAAGACCTAAGAGAGAGTTGTCTTCTAAGTTACACCAGAGTTTTAGAGTTTAGAGTTGGAAAACATTGGTACATCTATTGGAGAGAAATATGTGATTATCATTACAGAGAATATCTTGAACTGCTTATCTTTTTACTTAGTTTATTCTATGCAATTTATTGAGAATTTATTCATGTTCTTTATTGCTATGTTTGAGTAGTTCTCTATTAGATTTAGGGTTATTCGATGGTAATAATGTATTGTTGATTTTATAGAATTGTAAGGGTAATTTTGTAGGTTCTTTGTTTAAGTTGCTCTTAATGCTAAGTTGAACTTGATCACCTCAATCTTAGAAATTAGGGTTTTATAGCGCAAGCGAAAGCCTGGTTATAACCTGGAATCTATCTTAAACAATATAAATAACTAGTAACAAACGAGAGTTGAATTAGAAGTTTAGAGAACCCATCAAACCACAAAACCAGTATTGTGTAGAATGAGCGTCGATTGATGCCATTTTATTGTCATTGATCGACGCTCAGTCGAGATGCGAGAGCGATCTCCTAAACCCTAAGGTTTGAGTTCAAAACGATGCTTAATAAAACCCTAGCAATCTATTAGTCTGCACTATCTAAACCTACCTGAGAATTTCTCCTAAGTCTAATCTATTAATTTAATCCTCACAAACCAAATCAATTTTGAAATCGCTTTACTTGTTATTGTAATCTTATACTCTGTGGATTTGATCTCTAAATACTACACTGAGCCTCTTATTTGAGAGAGTAAAGTGGGTAATAGGGTTAATTTGAAGGTGAAGTAAAAGCCCATTTGGTGTCGTTGCCGGGGACTCTTTCTTATTGCCATTCGATTTCGTTTAGAATATTGTCTATATTTTTACTTTACTGTCTGCTAATTTATTCTTTCCCTAAACCTTATGACACAGGTACTTAAAGGAGAGAATATGGATTCAGGACAACAACCATCGATCGACGGAGCTAGTCTGGAATCGATCGACGTTAGTCCAGTACTGTCGAGCGACACCCTCCATTGCCATCGATCGATGCTGATCAGCCGCAAGCAGGTATACGCCTTTACTGATTCTGATAATAAGAAAGTAGTCTTGACAGAAAAAATGAAAAATAAAGGCAACGAAGCAAGCCAACTAATTAATTATCAGGGAGCTGCAATCCCCAATCATAGTATCTAAGTATCTCCATATATCTCCAAAACATACATGGACCTGTAAATACCTCATACGGGTACCAGTATGCAGCTTTTACGTCCGGAGCGGAGGGGGTCGAAGCCAAAACAGCTGTGGAAGAAGACAAAGGCATTTTCTCTGCTTTCTTTATTTCCTGTTGTGTTTAGTTTGTAATGTGATTAATCCAAGATGGCTTCCTTCTCTTTATATAGACATTCTAGCAAGACCTATTTTGATTATTAACAAATTATGCTATTTCTTAAACCAAAAGTCATTATTATTATTATTCCAAGTGTCGGCACCAGTTGCATAAAATTATAATCAAAGACTTGGTTGTGTATTAGTCCATATATTAAACTACTTATTCAAGCTTCCCATTGCTGTAACTACCTTAACTACTAATAATGTGATTAAACTCACCACTAAAAAGACTAGGTTTTAGTTTTGTTTGATTAAGCTTGAAAGAAAAGGAAATTTGAGAAATAAGTTAAAAAACTAATCCTACTGAGTTATGGAAATTAGGATTCATAATATGTTTAGGAATTATATAGATATATTACTTAATAGGATTAGGAGATATTAATCTCTATATAAAGAGATGTCAAGTTAAGACATAACTTATGAGTCTAGAGATTGAGAAATTGTGTTTTAGAGAGCTTAAAGTTTTGAGTTCTTTTCTTTAAGATTAATAAGAGAATTATTATTATTATTTGAGTTTTACAATCTTGTTACTTGAAATCTAGATTCTATATTGGGTATCAGAGCTACAATGATCATTATTATTCGTGAGACTGTGAGAAGAAACTTGAAGATCATTAAAGATTTTCGGAGAAGAAGGTAACCATGGATGACAACGAGAATAAAGAATGATTTGAGATAAAATCCCATGAATTTGGATTCTCTTCTAAAAAGTGTCTGATATAAAACTCCTCTAATTACACCGTGTTGAACATGCATACGAATATTGTTGAGTTCATGAACAAGGCGTGGGAAGCCACTGAGTTCGGAACTAAAACAGAAGATAAGAACTACATGGGGTTTACTTTGTTGTTCCAATCTATACTAGAGATGATAAACTTAAACTGACACCACAAAAGCGCTTTGGGACGCTAGTAAAACAAGACAAGTTGGAACTGAACAAGTAAGGGTGGCTAGGTTACAAACCTTAATGGTCAATCTTGACAAAATCGAGATGAAGGATGAAGACACTGTTGACGTATTTGTTGGAGAAATTTCAGAATATACATCCAAAGCAGCTTCTCTTGGAGAAACTATTGAAGAATAAAAAGCTAAAGCTGTGAGCACGTTTTTGAAAACTTTACTTAAGAAAAGGTATATACATATCGTCCTTGATACGAGATTTGAAGACTTTCGTGGAAGGTTAGAAGCTTATGAAAGGAAAAACGGTGAAGAGGAGGACGAATAACAACATGAACAGGGAAAATTAACGTACGCTAACATGGACAAGCAACAAACCCATCAAGAGAATGACGGTAGTAGCAGAGGAAGAGGACGAGAAGGTGTCTCTAACTGGAGAAGAAGAGGCCATGGACGATTTGGTACCTATCATTACGGGTCATACAAGAAAGAGCGTGACAAAGAAAGAGATGCTTCTCCCTGTCGTTGTTATCGATGTGCTCAGATCAGACATTATGCATCAGATTTTCGTAGTATATTTCTTAAACTTCAAGAAGCCATTGAGAAACCGGATAGAGAAACTCAAGAAGCCGATGGGTTGAAGATGCATAAGGAGATCACTAGTAAAAAACAGCGGCACAGCCACGAAATTGCCACGTAAATTTCGTGGCAAAAACACAAAAGCTACAAACTACCTACGGCTTTGCTACGAAAACAATAACGTGGTAAATCGTGTCGAGATTGTAGCAAACAGTGCTACAAATTTGCTACGGAAAAAATAGTGGCAAACTATAGCCACGAATTTACCACGAAATTAACATGGCTTCCTTGTCTCGATAAAAAGCGTGACATTTCGTGTCAAACTAAGCCACGTTTTGCTATGTTTTAATCGTGGCTAACTTTATTTATAATAATTTTGATAATAATTAGAGGCAAAAAACAAAAATTTGCAACTTAATATTTCGTAACAAAACGTTGGTATTCCACCGAAAATAATGTCAAAGCAATCAAATCATGCTCATATGGCAGTGATAAATACAAAAAAAAAAGCCATGAACATCTTTTTGTGGTAAATTTCGTGGCAAGCTTTCTTAGTGTCATCCTATCAATCTGATTTGGTGCAGAAAAGATTCGAAAAGCTTGCCACGAAATTTTTTCATGTTCAAAATCGTAGCAAATTTCGTGGCAGTATGTGGCAAAAATCGTAACAAATTTCGTGGCAAATATCGTAGCAAATTTTGTGGAATCGATACATACAACCAAGTTGTTGCACAGAGCGCGATGTTGCGCATTGATTCGTATAATGTCGAAGAGGAGTCAGATTATGATTTCACACCAGTTGTTCCTCCTAATGACGAATATGTTTCCGAAGATGAACTAGAAGAGTCTTATACTGATTCGGATTCAGAATCTGATTCAAGTTCTTAATAAATTTGTCGTTCATGAAGTTGTTAAAAATTGTAATATATAATAAGTAAAGTTTTTAGTCAAATTGTAATTCATGAAGTTTTAAAATTTGGTAATATATAATACTAGATTTCTTAGTTTTAAAATGTCAATATATTGTGTAAACATACACAAATTAAATTAATTCCAAACAATAACTCCATCCTTTTAAGTTTTTTTTTAAATTATTTTGTATAATTTGTTTGATTCCAAAGGTTTGTAGGGATTCGATTTCAAGGGTTTGTAGGGTTTCGATTTAAGGGTTTGTAGGGTTTCGAGGTCGTCATGTTTCGTTTTTTTCTTGTTTCCATTTAAAGTTTGGTTTTGCTTTCGGTTTCCATTTTGTCTTATATCCTCAAATTTCCTTTTCTTTGTCTGTCTACAGATAAGCGACAGGGAGACCTCAAATGACGACCTCGTTGCCTGCTGCCATGTCCCCAACTTCTGCTCCGCCTGTCCCTCATGGAGTTGTACCTCACGCATCTGCCGGCTCTTCAACTGAAGAGTGAGCAGCCAGCACTAGAGAGATTTTACACTTCTTGTAATGTATAAAGCCGAAGTTCTTCGCAATGGATAAGGGCATAAGGCTGGTACTTGCCCCCAAGTCACATAGACATCTTTCAAAGGACAGTGGACCAATAGCACAGGGTAAAGTGAATCTTCCTGGATCATCAAGCTTCTTTGGAACTATCAACCTTTGAATAATTGCACTACACTCATGAGTAAGAGCCATCATGCCTTCCATTTCCTTCATCTTCTGAGTTATTGCAGCCTTCAAGAACTTGTTGTATTGAGGAATCAGCATGAAGGCATCAATGATGGGCATGGTAATCTGAAACTCGCTCATTTCCTTCTCAAAGAGTGCTTTGTACTTCGCCAAAATTTGTTTCTTGAATCTACCCGGAAATGGAAGCTTTCGCTCATAAGGAGGAGGAGTGAATGTAGCTTGTGTTGAGGAAGTAGTAGCTTCATACTTGTTCAATGCTTTCCTCTCTTCACTAACCTTTCCTTTACCTTTAGCATCGGCATCTTTTCCATGATGTCCTCACTGGTCTTCTCATCAACAATCACAACCTCATCCTCTAGATTGATGGCTACGTCCCCACCTTGTTTCTCATCATCCTTGAGGAGAACTCTTGAAGGTAACTCTCTACCACTTCTCAATGTGATTGAGTGCATTGTCTCCGTAGGATTCTGCTCATATTTTCCAGGTAATGATCCAATAGGCCTCTTAGAGTTAGAGCTCGTGGTAGCAAATTGATTCTCCAAGGCTTGAAATTGCTATTGAGCTCATTGTAGCTCCCATCAATCTTGGTGTGGATGTTCTTTAGTTCATCCCCAATTTTTTTCCCATTTCGTGCTTGAGACTCCAAAATTTGTTTAAACATAGACTCCACGCTTGTATCTCTAGGCTGAGCTGGTGAAGAACTTCATGGAGGCTGATTGAATGTGTTTCCTTTAGAGGGGAAGCCTGGAGGGTAGGATTGTTTGGGTGCGTATCCACCTTGCGGGTTATTATAGGAGGTTTTTGGTTGGTAGTTGTTTGGGTTTTGGGGCTTGTTTAGGTATGGTTTTTGGTGTTTAAAGTTGGGCTTCTTCCTTTACCATTGACCATTAGCAATAATGAAACACAACTCTTTTTGTCCTTCCAAGCCCTCAACTTCATTAACATCTAAACCCTCTGCTTGACCTTGCATACCCACAAAGTTCACCTTTTCTTGTTTTGCTCTATCCATAAGGAGCATGTCCAGCTTATCTTGAAGGGATTCAAGATTTTTTTTTGTGTGCGAGTCCTCACCACCTCCACCTCCGTTTTTCCTGTGGCAGTCATCATTGTACACTAAATCACTTTGTGCCATGTTCTCAACAAGTTCCATTCCATCTTGATCTGTTCTTCCCAAGAAGAAACCATTGTTTGTTATGTCTAACATGCTTCAAAACTTAGGCAGAACTCCTTTGTACAAAGTACTTAGTATACTCTCATTTTTTAAACCATGGTGAGGACAATGTGTTAAGTAGCTCTTGAACCTTTCCCATGCTTCAGAAAAACTCTCTAGGTTCTTTTGTGGAAATCTCATTTCTCAACTTACTAGTTCTGGAAGTGGAGAAAAACTTTATAAGGAGGACCCTTTTGCATTCTTCCCATGTGCTAATGGACCCCTGAGGTAAACTCTTCTCCCACAGATGGGCTTTGTCTCCCAAAGAGAAGGGAAACTGTTTCAGTTTGAAAGCGTCTTCGGAGATACCATTGATCTTCGTTGTTCCACATAGCTTGTCGAAGTTATCTAGGTGAGCTAGGGGATCCTCCAAAGCGAGACCATGGTATTTGTTAGCTTGGATCATGTTGATCAAACTTGACTTGATCTCGAAGTTGTTGTTCTCCATAGCTGGTGCTCTAATTCCTGCCTATTCCCATGGATTTTGGGCTGGTCATATGTTCCAATTGCCCTAGCTTGGCATAGAGGATGTTGCGGCCTAGGTTTTGCAGCTCCTTGGCCATGTCCAACTTGAGCTCCTGCTGGAGGAACTCTGTGAGGGTCTTGTTCATTGTTGTCAGCTTCATTGACATTTTGTTGATGCTGATGTTCATCCATTTCTAATCCATATCAGTCTAGAGGATGAGATTCTCTTCTCTTCTTTTTCTTCCTAATTCTCTCTCTAAAGCCCATGATGTTGTCTACTCGGGGAACAAGGTCTATTGGTCATCTACTCCTCAAGTTCATGCACCTATTTTTTCAAAGAGAAATGAAGAAAGAGTGCGAGTATGCAGATGAAAGAAAAAAAATGACTTAATCTCTAGCAATGACTAAATCTCAATGTCAAAATCAAACTTAGAAATGGCAACGGCGCCAAAACTTGATAGGGATAATTTAATCCTAACTCTAGATGTAGTACTTAAGAGTCAATCCATCCTAAGTTGATTTCAATCACCAAGAATACAAGTCATTAAACTCAATCTAAGCAATCAAGGTTTAGTGAAGTGAATAGTTTCAAGTGACAAGAACAAACAAAGCAATAACTAAGAACTTGATTCAATTTAAAAGATAGGATTCATGGGGTTAGGATATTGAGTTCAAGTGGTTAAGATTCAAGTTAAGGTAGCAAGCTTAACAATCAATAGTTTCCTTAAGTCTAGATCACCAATAAAGATCAATTCTTTCTCAAGACAAAGACCCCTTTGCAATCATGAGCTAAACATCAAATCTCATTGGTTCAATTCAGTCAAGCAAGCATCATGAACAAGTCTATTAACTATCTACAAATCCTAGCATCAAATCTCGTTGGCTATTCAAGCAAGAGCACATTGTTCAGATATTTTATCAAACACTTGTGATGCACAAAATGTCTATAGTTCTAGCTTAGTGTGATCAAGACTAATCTAGCATTAAGAACACTCAAATAGCAAGGAAACATGTAAATACACTACTAAGCACCTTAACTCTTCACTTAACCACCCTAATCATCTTAACCCATATATCTAATAGGAGTCTACTCACTAATGTTCATGAAAAACCTTAAAACCATGGTTGATTCAAGGTTAAACATGATTAGGAAGCAAGATCCAATCTTTACACACAAGAAACAAGTTGAAAATAGAAAGCAAGATAAATCCTAAAATTAGGTCTTAGAAGTATTTATAGGAAGCTAAAACTCGAGTTGGTTCAATCACAAACCAGGATTAAACCAGAATAAACCAAAATCAAAATTTTCAAACAAATGGCTGCGCTCTGCCTTCTCCCGCGGCACCATGCCCGCGGTGTGCCTCATTCGGCAGCGACCTTCCTTTTCCGCGGTGCGCCCACGGTAGTCCTCTGCCCAATTCGTCTTCTAATGACCGTGGCCTTCCCTGAGACACAGCCTGGAGTCCGCGGTCTTCATCTTGAATTATGTGGCCTGTGTAAGCCGCGGCGTCACCTGCAGCCACCTTCTGTCTCTTTTCGTCGTCCGTTGTCTGCAGCTTGCTCTGAGATGTGGTCGAAGACCCACGGTCTTCATCTTCATGTCACGGTTCGCAAATGCTGTGTCGTCACCCGTGGCCACTCTCTGTCTCTTCCGTCGTGTGATGGCTGCGGCTTACTCCAACCCGCGCTGATTTGCCCGCGGTGCTCACTTGAAAGTACACCATTTTTCATCATATTGAACGTGTCATGACTCTTTTGGCTCCAAAACTTCACTTGCACCTCTCCAAACCTGAAAACATGCAAATGCAATGCCACATATATGAACCTAAATACTAGCTCAAATGATCAGTTCATATAAAAAATGCAAGATTAAAACCATGAATTATGCAAGATATCAAGGCCTAGGGGTGATTTCGGGCAGGTTGTATCACAAGGGAGGGGTTAGGGTCGGTTTAATGCAAGGCCGGCTGATCCCCCTGTTCGTCGGGGTAAGGCGTTACATAAACCTAGCTGGCGCTGCAGCGCATCGACCTTATTAACTTTTATTGTAACAACTTGTCCTGCAGAACCCAGCTGGCGCTGCAACGCATCAACCTTATCCCGTGATACAACCTGCCCGAATTCACCCAATAGGCCTCGACTCACAGGTGGATTATTGGTGCGCTTGGCGTTACTCTAACCCAAGACCTCACCCTTTAACATCACTCCTACAGAGAAGCTGTCACCAATTGATCTGCAGGCCTATGGTGACAGCTTCTATGTGGGAGAGTTGTTAAGCGGTGAGGTCTTGGGTTCGAGTAACGCCAAGTGCACCAATAATCCACCTGTGAGTCGAGTTCTATAGGTGAATTCGGGCAGGTTGTATCATAGGGGAGGGGTTATGGTCGATGCGCTACAGTGCAAGATGGGTTCCGCAGGACAAGTTGTTATAGTAATTGTGAGGCCAACATATCTGAATGATTATGTTCTGATCATAGAAATAGAGTGTGAACGTTTTGTGATGGTAATAAAGGAGGAGCTATGGATAAAAGTGTGTAAGGCACCGTCATTGAATCAAAAGGAGGATAAGGAGGATCTTCTTACTGTGTATGTAGATGATTTGCTTGGAACTGGTTTATCATTGAGATCAATACTTGAGTTTAAAACAAAGATGAAAAAAAGGTTTGAGATGAGTAATTTTGGTAAACTAACATATTATCTTGAGACTGAAGTACGTGAACATAAAGGAGGCATTGTTCTCAAGCAAGAGAGAGATACACATAGGATCTTAGAAACTGGAATAAGAGACTGCAATCTATCACATTTACTAATGGATTTGAATCTAAAGTGGTCGAGATCTCACGTAGAAAATAGTAGCGATAAAAGAATAAATAAAAGAAGAATAGGATGTCTGCGATCCTTACTCTAATACACGTCCAAAGTTGACTTAGGCGATGTTCATTTGCTCAGTCGACTGATCCATCTGGGTGAAGGTGAATAACGATGTTCGTTTAGTAGACTTTTTGGGTACATCCAGATGAATCCCCTAGGTGAGTTTCTAAAATTCAGCTGAATTTTTTTAAAAACAATTAGGCTGAGTCTTCACCACACATTCAACTGCAGCTGATTCAGTAGAAAATGGTAAATGAAAAAAATGACCCTGAATTAAAACCCTAAATTTCACTCTCACTCTCCCTAGCCACCAATCTTCTTCTCATCTCTCTCTCTCTTTTTGTCGGCATCTCTTTCTCTCCATCTCTCTCACTCCAGTGAGCACTCTCTCCGGTGACCTTCCTCTCTCCGGTGAACTCTTTCTCTCTCAGAGTCTCTCTATCTCCGGCGACCTCTCTCCCTGGAGACCTCTCTCTTCGGCGACCTATCTCTCTCTCTCTCTCTCTCTCTCTCTCTCTCTCTCTCTCTCTCTCTCTCTCTCTCTCTCTCTCTCTCTCTCTCTCTCTCTCTCTCTCTCTCTCTCTCTCTCTCTCTCTTTCTCTCTCTCTCTGGCGACCTTTCTCTATCTCTGGCGACCTCTCTCTATCTCTGGCGACCTCTCTCTCTCAAGTAAGAGATCTAATGTTGTGGGTTTGTGTTTTTTCTTTGGAGTCTTTTACATTTTGTCTCTCAATATTGTTGTCCATGGGATCTAAATGTTGCGGGTTTTGTCTTTGAAATCAATATATTCAAGTCTGTAATTTGTATCATATAACTTATGTTGTGGGTTTTCCACAGGCTCACTGCGAAGCGTTTCCTCGAGATCCACCAAGCTTTCCGTTAACCACCATCCTCGGTTTTGTTTTCTGAAGCTAACAAATCTAAGTTATAGAGGTGGAAATAATGTGTCCTCTTTATGGGTATAGATGTGGAGATAATATGCTTCCATTACCCTTTAAAAGGAATGGATATATTTGATCCCGAATAACATAGTCTTTGGCTTCTGAGTTCTGATCAGTCATCATGATCCTGTGAGTTAGCATTCATAGAAAATATAGTTTACCTGCAAAGAACGGGATTTCTGATCATTCTTTGGCTTGGTTATTTAACTTGATTACATGACCCTTTTACATAGAAGATAAAATAATTAAAAGGAATGCTTTGTTTAATCCATTCTTGGCTAACGTAGTCCTTGGCTGATGATCAGGCATCATGATTCTGTGAGTTAGCATCTGTGGGATTCGCACAGTCGATTTCCGTTGAATAAGGAACGCTGGGCAAACCATAGTTTCCCAGAGGTCCCGGATATCTGCTAAACCACACGCCAATCAGTCAGAATACGAAGTAAATATTGAAAAAAAAGTAAGAATCGAAAAGATAGAAAATAGATGTCTTATTCCGAATTTGTGTATGAGTGTTTATGACAGGATAAAAGCCTAGGCAATGAGAACTTTCGGCGAGAGCCCTAGTTCTAATAACCTAAGTCTGGAAAAACCCTAGTTGAGTCGCAGCTCGGATAACAAAAATGGAAAGTTGCCTATGTGACTTGATTTGCGCATTCAACAAGCTGGACGTCTTGCTCGGCCATCTTCTCCATTCGGGGAGTTGGATGGTCGAGTCTTCTGGTCGTTTTGTCATATTGCCGTTCGGGGATATGTTTACCCGAGGTGTTTGGACAAACTCTTCCTGACGGCTCATTTGCGCAGAACGCTCCTTTGTGTGTAGTCGAGATTTGACCTTGATTTTTCCTGTTTGCCTTTTTCCGAGTCATTATCTCTTTCTTTCACTAAGAACGCATTTCCCGGTAGGTTTCTGACGTTGGTTCTGTCGTAACCGTTTTTGACTCCAACACTTAGCCCCCACCTCATTAGAATCGCAAGGTTCTAGCGAGTGGTTTTGGCAGGTTTGGTAAGTTAGGTGGAATCAATGTTTGAAAAGGTCCGTTGAAATTGCTCTACTTATTCCTCTAATAGCGGAATGCAGTAGGATTTGGGCTGAGCCTTGTGAAGGCTTCTTAGAACCTTCTTACGGAAATTCCAAGTCTGATTTCAAAAAGTTCCAAGCCGGCCATACCTTAGTTTTCTCGAAGGTTTCGGTTCACCTCTTCTCCGTTTTGCTTGCTCATCTGCCCTTCCTCTTCTAGTGTCTGTACCCCCCTTAAGAATGGTAACAATATTAGTTCTTCCTGGCCGCGTCTAGGCTCGAACCTGTCTTGTGGTTTTTATCGTAAAGTTCCCATGGTAACTCCAATCGAGACGAAACAAGAGATGTTTCGATCGGGGTTCAAATGAGAAGGCTAAGATGGAGGTAAGGCAAATAGGATGCCCAATAGGGCCAGTAGGATGCCCAAGAGGACGAGTAGGACGCCCAAGAAGTCGAGTAGGAGCAAGTCAGGGAGTTTAGGCGAGTCTCACTTGTTTTTGTCGTAAAATCTCAATAAAAACTCCGATTAAGATGAAACGAAAAGCTTTTCGATAAATATTATAAAGAGAACACAAAGGAGAAGCTTATCAAATCTTGCCAACCTCGCCATGAGGCGAGTTGGAGGGAATAAATCAAACTCGCCATCGGGGCGAGTTGGACAGTGTGGGTCCAACTTGTTTTCATAGTAAAATGTCAACGGAAGCTCTAATTGAGACGAAACGAAAAGCGTTTTGATAGAAAATGAAAGGAGAACGCAAAGGTGTGCCAAAAGTATTCTCATCTAGTCTAACACGCACGCTTGGCGAGTTGGATTGGTCCAACTCTCCCATTGGGCGAGTTAGATGGCTCGTTTTGTCCAACTCGCCTGTTCGGCGAGTTAGATGGCTCGTTTCATCCATTTCGCCCGGTCGGCGAGTTGTAGTGGTCAAACTCGCTGAACGGGCGAGTTATACAGATCATTTCGTACAACTCACCCGTTCGGCGAGATTGACTGCTCCGACCTGTGCGTCCAACTTGTTTTGATCGCAAAATCTCAACGGAAAATCCGATTGAGACGAAACAAAAAGCGTTTTGATCGGGATTCGAAGAAGAACACAAAGGAGAGCCAAAGTAATGCTTGTTTTATCAAACTCTCCTAATGGGAGAGTTCGAATGGTCAAACTCGCCCAATGGGCTAGTTGCACGGCTCGCACTGTCTAACTTGCCCGTTGTGAAAGTTGGACTGGTCAAACTCGCCGAATGGTTGAGTTCCACGGTTCGTACTTTCCAAATCCCTCGTTCGGTGAGTTGGACTACTCGAGTTTGGATGGTATGCTGGTGCGGTCGTTTCGTAAACGTCTTCCAATTTTTTCTACGAAAGTTGTATCATAAAATGCTAACTTGTTTCGTTTTCCGAACGATGTTCCATAAAACATTGTCGAGTTTGATTTTACGAAAGTGTTTCAGAAGATGTTGTTGAGTTTAATTTTACGAAAGTCGTTATGTAAGCATGTTTTCGTGTTTGTCTGTACGAGAGCCGTTTTTTTGGAAAACTTATGTTTTAGCCTCTTAATCTTTGGTTTTGATGAGATTAATTATCGGGAGTTGGCTTAATCGGAGATTTTCTCGTTTCCACAGGATTGTTCCGAGGAGATTTCGAGTAGTTTTTCCGAAGTAAGTTTAAGTGACACTCATCGAGAATTAACTGACTATGTTACGTATAATCGAAGCTTGACTCTTTACGAAATCTTAGGTTTTAGAGAACGTTTTAGCAGTGAGGGATACGATCTCTCGTTTTGCTTAGTTTAGTTTTCGTCAGGCATTTTAGGTTTCGAGTGATTCAATAGAGATCAACTTCGTTTCTTCGAATATTGTTCAGAAGAAGTACAGCAGTGGGGGTTGTGCGCCCGATTTGCTATGCTTCCTATCTCTGTGACAAATCTAAGGTTTCTCCGCAATTTCTGGGAGAGCAAGTTTTATTTTTTCGAAAGGTTTTTGAAAAAGTTGTTTTGGTCAAACCATTATGCGCTGAGATTTTCCCAAAGTCGGTAATGAGACGAACTTTACGGGGTTTGATAGATTTTATCGTTACCCTTTCTGTTTAGTGAGAGAAATCACGAGCTTGTTTCGGTACCCTGCCTGTGGCAAAGAGTCACGACAAGGTTTTCGATTTTCTCAAGCACTGCGGCGTTTGCATAAGCATTGCCGACGGGAGCAGTCACTGCTGGAGTTGATTTACCAGCGTTGTTGAGAGCTGCTGTATTGTCTTTCGTATTTCCAGACATTGTTTTGATCAAGCACTTTCCAGACATTGTTCCGACCCCGGATCCTTCGACGCATTCTTTGTTGGCTTCCATTTTGGGGACAAGTCCATCGTCTCTTCTTCGAAGATAATGTAATCCATGGTTTTGTGAAGCGCGTCTTGGATTGTACGCGGCTTTTCCAAAGTTACCAACTTCCTGAACTTTGACTTGAACCAGAGTGTTCTTCGAAGTGCGCCTATCGCGACTGTCGCTTATCCCGCTGACTTTAGCCATGACGGTTTTGAAACGTTTTATGAAGTTGCGGAGAGTTTCTTCCTCTCCCTGGGACAAGAGCAAGAGGTCCACATTGGAGGTTTCTCGATCTATGAACATCGAGTATTGTTTGAGGAATTCTGAGGTGAGCTGGGGGAAATTTTCTACGAAGAGGCGGCATTCGCCAGGGTTTTTTCCAAATGGTTTACCTTGTGCGCTGTCGGTCCCAAGGTGTTGCGAAGTTGAGTCTTCTTCCCCGGATTTGGGTTGTTCCCGTGGAAAGATGGCCCTGTTCCTCGCTGTGAGGATTTCAACCTGTTTAGCGAGGGAATTCAAGACCTTATCCTGTCTGTCGACTTCTTAACAAAACTCGAGAACATCTTCTTTGCCTCCTCAAACGCTGCGGTGTTTGCGTCAGCGTTGACCGCAGTGACGTTCGTCGTTGGGGTGTTTTTAACGTTTTCGTCAACGATGTTATCCTCACGAGGCTGTTGGTTGTTGAGATCTGACATGTTTTTATTAAACGTTGATGGCTGAAAGTTAGATTGATCCGTACCCCCCCCCCCCCCCCTCCTTGAAGCGCCAATCTGTGGTAACTGAAATTCGCACTGTCGATTTCTGTGAAATTAGGAACGCAGGGTAAACCCTAGTTTCCTAGAGGTCCCATATATCTGCTAAACCACACACCAATCAGTCATAATATGAAGTAAATATTGAAAAACAAAGTAAGAATCAAAAAGAGAGCAAATAGATGTCCTATTCCGAATTTGCGTATGAGCGTTTACAACAGGATAGAAGCCTAGGCTATGATAGCTGTCGGCGAGATCCCTAGTTCTACTAACCTAAGACTGCAAAAACCCTAGTTGAGTCGCAGCTCAGATAACAAAAACGGAAAGTTGCAAAAATGCCCTAAGTGCTAAGCTTTGTTTGCTCTGAGTGGAGATTTTCGTGTGTGTTCTGCATCATCAACCCTGAAGTCCTTATATACTCCTCTAGAGGCGGTTTTCTTATTCCCCTTCTGCCCTTGGTCGAATTTATCGTTTGCGGAAATATTCCTTTTTTCCTTGATCTTCATGATTATCTTCGGAAACTTAACATTTATCTTTCGATCTTGACATATATCTTTCAAACTTAACATTTATCCCTTCCTGAAAAAGAAAAGATAAACCATCATAAATTTTGGGATTGATTTCGGATAAAATCGCGAGTGTGCCTTTAGCCGAGGTTTAGACTCGTCGGGCCATTTTCTGACTTAGGCCTTTCTACGATTTTATCGAAAGAGCATTGCTAAGACGACGTCGTCCGAGAGTTAGGATCTTTCGTATGGGGCGTGTGACTCTAGGTGTTTAGTTAACCATTATCGTCTCATACAATCGACCTGATCCTTTCTCGAGAAAATGAGTTTTTTCGGTAAAGTTCCTATGTCAATCCTGATCGAGAAGGAACAAAGGTAATTTCAATCAAGTATCGAAACAGGGAGTTTAACGAGGAGAAAGTGGATTGATTTGATCCGACTTGCCAAACGAGCGGGTCCAATTGCTCGTGCCATCCGTCTCGCCATACGGGCGAGTTGGTCGTGTCGTGTCTACCAAGTCACCCATACGGCGAGTTGGCCTTGTTCAAATCGCCGTATGGGCGAGTTGGTTGGTTCGTGCCTTCCAACTCACCTGTATGGCGAGTTGGTCGTGTCGTGCCATCCAACTCGCCCGTAGGGCGAGTTGGTTGGTCCGTTCCGTCCAACTCACCGTACGGACGAGTTGGTTGGTCCATGCCGTCTAACTCGCTGTACGGGCGCGTTGGTTGGTCCGTGCCGCCCAATTCGCCCAAGTCCAACTTGCCGTAAGGGCGAGTTGGTCGACCCATGTGGCATGATTTTCCCATTCGACAAGGTGGATGTCTTGCTCGCCATCTTCTCCGTTCGGCGAGTTGGATGATCGAGTCTTCAAGTTGTTTCATCATATTGTCGTTCGGGGATACGTTTACCCGACGTCTTTGGACAAACTCTTCATGACGTCTCATTTGCGCAGACCGCTCATTTGTGGTAAATCGAGATTTGACCTCGATTATTTCCGTTCCACTTTTTCCGAGTCATTATCTCTTTCTTTTACCAAGAATGCATTTTCCCGGTAGGTTTCTGACGTTGATTCCGTCGTAACCGATTTTGACCCCAACAGCATCCACAGTTTTTTTCTTTCTTTTTTGAATTAAGTTTTTGGTGCTCACCAGAGGTTGCATCATGCGTTGATTATTAAAGTATCCAAACAAGTTAAGAATGTGTTTTGTGTCTTGTAAGCAGTCTTACTACAGTCTGTTTTGTCATATCTCAGCCGGTGATCCATCTTTTATATCGGCCCAGCAAGTAAATCTAATGCTGGAATTCCCTTTAATTCTTCTATCTTTAATTTTACTAAAGTTGATGTCCACCTCACTTTATGTGTAGGCGAGAGATGGGAGAAGAGCTAGGCATAAAACTCCCAAAGGATGCATTTGAAAAGTTATACGTCTTTCTTCAAGAATAGTTTGTTTTTAATTCTACTTTCTTGTCTTATATGATGATGCATGTTCTCTCTCTCTTTATAGATCTTTTTTTTTTCTGCACAAAGTGTTTAGCATGATTCGTTGCATCTTGAATCTGACTTGGTTTTTCTAATCTGAATATCCTCACTGATCTATTACTCTCTCACAGGGATATTCTTATCGGACAATGTTTGCTTTTGCTTTTACAGTGTCATAAATGATGGAAAGTTCATAAATAATGAGTCAATGATGTGTATCTTGTTACAATTCTGTTTTCGATCCCATTAGAAGCCTTTACTCTTCAAGTGAGATTTTTTCTTTTTTCAAAGTTAGTTTTAGTGGTAGTAAGGATTATCAAGTTGCCTTACCACTTCTTTGACGAGGAGAGATACTGGGAAGCAAGAAAGAAAATATCCAATTTTGTTCAAGGTAGCCGCAAATCCTTTAAAAATTCCTAGACAAGGTTCAAACGCTACCAACTTTCGTTCCACACCATGGATTCGTAGAACCCCAATTCATCAACACTTTCTGTAGAGGACTAAACCTAGACTATCAAACCATCTTTGATATGGCCAGCGAGGGGAACTTCGGCACCCGAAACCTTGCAAGCGCTAAGAGATTGATAGAAAACATAGCCTTAGGTAGAGCTTTCGAAGAAGAGACACTGAAAGGGAGGAACCACCATTGTTCGCAGAGGAGAAGTACTCGATCCGAGTTAGAAAAACTCTGGCATCAGTTGCAACCCTTATGCACAGAGATACCTTATCACAACACTACGGTGAGGAAAATGCTGCCCCTTCCAACTTCGAGAAACAAGTTGAGTTCTCTGATGTGATGAACCTGAATGATCAACGATTTAGGAAAAGCACTAGAAATTTCACGAGCAACTACGACACCACTGTTAACAAATACGAAACAAATTCAAAGTAAAAAATGAACCAAGTCTTCACTGGAAACCGTAGAATAGCTGCTGACCTCAATTAAAAATTAGACCTGATATACTAAGAGATGACAAAAAAATTTGACACTCTGAGCGAACACATTAAGAGAATCGACAACCAAGTGGCGAGCAACGCTATGTCCATCAGGAGAGAGGACGGATTCTTTCCTGGTAAAACAGATGCTAACCCCAGGAGCCATTGTAGTGTCGTAGGTTTACGAAGCGGTCGACAACTTACCCCTGACGTTAAAGAGAGCATCACCATCGATGAATTCAAAAAAATCTCGATAGATGAAAAAAAAAATTCGCATCCCATCCCGCTCAAAATTTATAAAAAAGATCCTGAAATCCTTCCTGAAATTGAAGCATTAGACCAAAATGAAGACTTTGAAGAATCGATAATCGAACCTAAGGGAAATAACATAGACGTGGGAGACATCGATCGACACCCCGTACTGGACATCGATCGACAACCCTTACCGAAAATCGATCATCGTCCTGAAGCTAAAATTGATCGACGCTCTGATCCAGAATCAGCCGAAACGGTTAAGACAAGGATCTATCAAGCGAAAGCTCCTTTTTCGTCAAAGAACGCTAAGAAGATGAAGAAGCAGCTAGAAAAAGCAATATGCAAGAAAGAGTTCGAAAAGGTAAACATTGAGATGCCACTAAGCAATGCTATTCACATTTCACCTGTTATTAAGCAATACATGAAAGATGCAGGATCAAGATGATTCCATGAATCGGAACACTGCATGATGATGGTGTCTGAAGAGATGAGCGAAATTATTCAAGGGAAAACTCCAATTAAACTCTCTAATCCCGGTCGTTTCATTTTGGACTGCACTATTAGCGATGAGAGATTTCAAAGATCCCTCTGCGATTTAGGCTCTAGTGTCAACCTGATGTCTTATTCCGTCGCAGTCGCTCTTGGGCTAACACAGTTTCAATCTACCAAGTTCACACTCGTTTTAGCTGATAGATCCACTAGAATTCCAGAGGTGTACTTGAGGACGTACCCGTACGTATTCATAATTGCGATATACCTGCAGATTTCATAGTGCTTAAATACAAGCGAGAATATCGAAATCCCATTATCTTGGGAAGAACTTTCCTGGCCATTGTCGGGGCGATCATTGATGTCAAAGAAGAACGTATATGCCTCAACATAACGAAGACACCGATAGTCTTCGACATGGAAAAGATTGTAAAACAACCTTTGATCGACGTTCAAACCTACCATATCGATTACCTTTATGATCTAGCATAAAATTCATTCACAGACATATGCTCAAACGAACCTCTAGAGAAAGCAAGCACGTCTCCTTACGGCGACATTTCTGCGTTAGAAGATCGCACTGAAGAGTAGGCAAGGTTAATGGACGCCACAGAATAAATCTTCAATGTCGATCTTGACAAACTTAATCCAGCAATCCACGTCGATCGACACCCCAATATCGCCATCGATCGACAGTGTACTGCGACCGACGACTGGAGCAAAGAAAAAACACCCAAAATCTAGCACAAACCTCTTCCAGCATGTCTTAAATATGCTTTCCTTTACGAAAATTCATATCCTGTCATCAACAATGCAAACTTAAGTAGCGGAGAACAAGCATTGTTGCTGAATAAAGTTCGGAAGCACCGCAAGGCTCTAGGTTATTCGTTAGATGACATCCTGGGAATTTCCCCCTCTTTATGTATGTATAGGATACACCTTGATGATCAATCCAAATCTTCCATCAAACATCAGAGAAGACTGAACCCTAATTTGAAGTAAGTAGTTAAAAAGGAAATCATGAAAATTTTAAAAGCATTCGTCATTTATCCGATCTTAGACAGCAACTGGGTCAGCCCGGTTCATGTTGTCCCAAAGAAAGGAGGAATTACCGTGGTAAAGAATTACAAAGATGAATTGATCCCTATTAGAACTGTCACTTGACACAGAATGTGTATCGATTACAGAAAACTAAACGCTGCCACACGAAAGGATCATTTCCCTTTACCCTTTATCGATCAGATGTTAGAAAGGATCGCAAGCCACAAATACTATTGTTTTCTCGATGGGTATTCCGGATTCTTCCAGATCCCCATACATCCGAATGAACAAGAGAAGACCACATTCACGTGTCCCTATGGAACATTCGCGTATCGCAGGATGTCATTCGGACTCTGTAACGCCCATGCGAATATTCAACGATGCATGATGTCAATATTCACCGATATGATTGAGGACTTCATGGAGGTTTTCATGGATGACTTCTCTGTCTACGGTCTGAATTTCAAGGTTAAACATGATTAGGAAGCAAGATCCAATCTTTACACACAATAAACAAGATTAAAATAGATTACAGTCTTAAACTTTCACCAAAAGTAGTCTTGTGATTAGATAGAAAACAAGATAAGTTCCTAAAATTAGGTCTTAGAAGTATTTATAGGAAGTTAAAACTCGAGCTGTTTCAATCACAAACCAGGATTAAACTAGAATAAACCAAAATCAAATTGTTAAAAACAAAGGGCTGTGCCCTGCCGTCTCTCGCAGCACCATGCATGCGGTGTGCTTCATTCGGCCGTGACCTTCCTTTGCCGTGGTGACGCCCGCGGTAGTCCTCTGCCCAATTCATCGTCCAACTACAGTGGCCTTCCCCGAGACGCGGCCTGGAGTCTGTTTTTGTTGTTCGTTTGTTGCGCCTTGATTCGAGACGCGGTCGAGCACCCGTGGTCTTTGTCTTCATGCCGCGGTGTCACCAGTAACCACTCTTTATCTCATCCGTCATGCGCTGGCCGCAGCTTGCTCCAACCCGTGGTGATTTGCCTGCGGTGCTCACTCGAAGGTACACCATTTTTCATCATCTTGAAAGTTTCATGACTCTTTTGGCTCCAAAACTTCACTTACACCTCTCCAAACCTGAAAACATGTAAATGCAATGCAATGCAACCTATATGAACCCAAATACTAGCTCAAATGATCAGTTCATACACAAAATTCAAGATTAAAACCATGAATTAAGCAAGATATCTAGGCCTAGGGGTGATTTCCAGCAGGTTGTATCACAGGGGAGGGGTTAGGTTCGGTGCAATTCAGGGACTGCTGATCCCTCGGTTTGACGGGGTAGGCCATTACATAAAATTCGACTTTTATTGTAACAACTTGTCTTGCGGAACCTAGCTGGAACTGCAACGCATCGATCCTAACCCCTCCCCTGTGATACAACCTGCCAAAATTCACCCATAGGCCTCGACTCACAGGTGGGTGATTAGTGCGCTTGGCGTTACTCAAACCCAAGACTTCACCCTTTAACAACACTGCTACAGAGAAGCTATCACCAATTGAACTAGTAGGAGTGTTTTTCAATTGGTGACAGCTTCTTTGTAGGAGTGCTGTTAAAGGGTGATGTCTTGGGTTCGAGTAACGCCAAGCGCTCCAATAACCCACATGTGAGCTGAGACCTATGGGTGAATTCAAGCAGTTTTGTATCACAGGGGAGGGGTTAGGGTCGATGCGCTGCAGCGCCAGCTGGGTTTCGCAGGACATGTTGTTACAGTAAGTGTGAGGTCAACAAGTCTGAATGATTATGTTCTGATCACAGAAACAATGTGAACGTTTTGTGATGGTAATGAACGAGGAGCTATGTAAGAAGTGTGTAAGGAACCGTCATTGAATCAAAAGGACGATAAGGAGGATCTTCTTAGTGTGTTTGTAGATGATTTTCTTGGAAATGGTTCATCACTGAGATCAATACTTCGAGTTTAAGAAAAAGATGAAAACCAAGCTTGAGATGAGTAATCTTGGTAAACTAACATATTATCTTGAGACTGAAGTACGTGAACATAAATGAGGCATTGTTCTCAAGAAAGAGAGAGATGCACAAAAGATCTTAGAAACCAGAATAAGAGACTGCAATCTATCACATTTACTAGTGGATTTGAATCTAAAGTGGTCGAGATCCTTACTCTATACACGTTCAAGGTTGAATCTAGTAGCGATGAAAGAATAAATAAAAGAAGCATAAGATGTCTTTGATCCTTACTCTATACACGTTCAAGGTTGACTTAGGTGTTGTTCGTTTGCTCAGTCGGCTGATCTACTGGGTGAAGGTGAATATCGATGTTCGTTTAGTAGACTTTTTGGGTACATCCAGATGAATAACCTGGATGAGTTTCTAAAACTCAGCTGATTTTTTTTTAAAAAAATCAGGCTGAGTCTTCACCATACATCCAACTGCAGCTGATTCAATAAAAAGTGGTAAATGAAAAAAATGACCCTGAAATAAAACCCTAAATTTCATTCTCACTCTCCCTAGCCACCAATCTTCCTCTCTCTCTCTCTCTCTCTCTCTCTCTCTCTCTCTCTCTCTCTCTCTCTCTCTCTCTCTCTCTCTCTCTCTCTCTCTCTCTCTCTCTCTCTCTCTCTCTCTCTCTCTCTCTCTCTCTCTCTCTCTCTCTCTCTCTCTCTCTCTCTCTCTCTTTTCGTCAGCATCTCTTTCTCTCCATCTCTCTCAATCCAGTGAACTCTCTCTCCGGTGACCTTCCTCTCGCCGGTGACATCTTTCCCTCTCAGGGTCTCTCTCTCTCTGGAAACCTTTATCTATCTATGGCGACCTCTCTCTTTTAGGCTCTCTCTCTCTCTCTGGCAACCTTTATCTATCTATGGCGACCTCTCTCTCTCTCTCAAGTAAGAGATCTAAATGTTGTGGGTTTGTGTTTTGTCTTTGGAATCTCTTACATTTTGTCTTCCAATATTGTTTTCCATGGGATCTAAATATTGTGGGTTTTTTCTTTGAAATCAATATCTTCAAGTCTGTAATCTGTATCCTATAACTTATGTTGTGGGTTTTCCATAGGCTCACTGCAAAGTGTCTCCTCGAGATCCACCAAGCTTTCCGTCAACCACCATCCTCGATTTTGTTTTCTGAGGCTAACAAATCTGAGGTACACATGTGGAAATAATGTATCCTCTTTGTGGGTATAGATGTGGAAAGAACCTTCTTTCATTACCCTTTAAAAGGAATGGATATATTTGATCTCGAATAACATAGTCTTTAGCTTTTGAGTTCTCATCAGTCATCATGATCCTGTGAGTTAGAATTCACAGAAAGGATAGTTTACCTGCAGAGAACTGGAGTTTCTGATCATTCTTTGAATTTGTTATCTAACGTGATTACATGACCCTTGTACATAGAGTATAAAATAATTAAAAGGAATGTTTTGTTTGATCCATTCTTGGCTAACGTAGTCCTTGGCTGATGATCAGGCATCATGATTCCGTGAGTTAGCATCCACAGTTTTTTCTTTCTTTTTTGAATTAAGTTTTTGGTGTCCACCAGTGATTGCATCTTGGTTTCTCTAATCTGAATATCCTCAATGATGTGTATCTTGTTACGATTCTGTTTTCAATCCCATTAGAAGCCTTTACTCTTCAAGTGAGATTTTTTTCTTTTTTCAAAGTTCTAAGTTTTAGTGATAGTTAGGATTATCAAGTTGCCTTACCATGTCGTTGTTTCTTATATAAATTAGAAAGAGGAAGTTTATAATTTTCACTTCAAATAAATTATTATAGTCTCCCATTTTTTTGTTTTTATTGTTTTTTAAAGGAGGTAGGGTAAGCACATTTCTTTTTAGCATATTCCAATCAAAATTGGCCAAAAATCCGCAAGCCCAACAAAAATAGTATTAAAAGAAAAATCCCATAACCCGAGAGAATAATCCATCAGTGAACCGTGGGGAGTGGTCCTTTCCAACGGATTGTAGACGTAAATTTATCTCTCGAAAAAGCTTTGTTGAGAATCAAAAGTCGTTAGAAATTTCTCAGAATTTCTGAACTCCTAAAAATTACCGACAACTAAATGACAAAAAATGGTCTCGGTAAGTTTCGATGGAATTCCAAGAGTATGTGCTGTCGGAATAAAACCACGGTATCCAGTACGCGAATTCGGATGAATAATAGACGAAAACTGTTTTTTTTTTTGAAAAAAAAATATTTGTTGAAATATCTGGTCTTTTAATTCTTCTAAAAATCTGGTTTTATGAAATGTTAATAAAATTAAAAAAAAAACTATTTCAGTAATCAAAATACAAAATTTAAAATTAAAATAAAATAAAGGTCACTATCCGAAAAACCAATTAAAACCCTTAAAGAGGAATTTTGAGTAGGAATGTTTTTTCTTAGTTAAATATGAACTTCCATTTTAACTCTCTCATTCCTGGTCTCGACCAAAACTTCCCACACCTTTTTATCATCCACTCGAGATTCCTACAGCCACCCTGCCATCTTTTCTTCAGCTTGTGCATTTCGTTGCGGAAAATGGTCTGAGCCGATTTATGAAAACCATCCCAAACCATTTGGTAATGTCTGGAGCCCAAGTGTAGTGTTGCTTGTAAAATGAAATGGTTAGTTGTGTTAGTAAAGAAATGAATGACAGAAAAAAAAGTACCAAGTTACTGCAAGCGAGTAGAACCATTGCGTATCAACAGCCGACAGAAAAAAGCGATAACTCAGTGACTCACAAAACCAGTGATCCATTAACTTCTTGATATCTACTGAAAGATTAACATTGTTTCTAAACCTAGCATGAAATTAAAAAATAATAGATTACTTGTAAAAAGTAACAAAACAATGAATGCATTTTCACTTAATACATTTAAAAAATCCTACCAAATTGTATCAAACATTTTTGATGGATGGATTCTATCCAGCTCGTCCGGCCCGGATTTGTCGATTATTTCCCGAACCATCGCAATGACCATTGGGTTAATGGGAGGAATAACAAAAATATGTTTCATTCCTCTTAAATTAACTAAAATATACAATGCATATATAGAAAAAAAAATTATATATAAGGTGCCCAAAAAATCAAATAGCTTATTTTAACTATAAAATATCCTAAAACTTGATAAGAGCATATCAATTGATGAAATTGATCTACATATATGTGTACACGCTAAATATATTTTTCCATTTGTTGGTAATAATTTGATTAACCAACCTATCTAACAAAACATCAAACATCCAATAACAACACCAAATCCATAAATAAGATTCAAATATCTATCCCTACCCTAGATAAATAATAGATTCCAAGCCCAAAAACCTAATATGTAAACAAAAATGAATCAAAAGAATGTGTTTAAACTAATCAAGATCATTAATTTAAATGGTTTCAATGAGATTAGGAAAAGAAATCGGTAAAATGGGAGGAATTTGGGTGACATCTTGAGAGGAATTTAGAAAAATAATTAACTATTTGGGAAGAACAATGAAGTGGAAGAGAAAAATTATTGATGTTATGTGTTTATTAGGTGAACTTTCGAAAATAAATTGTCGGGATCCAAAGGGTTTTGAAACCTTATCGTATTGGCGAATAAGATACCTGCACCACATCACCTTGGACAAATGATGATCTACCTGCAGATTTCCATGGACGGCTTTATGATGGAAGTTCTCCTCTAAATCTAAAAATCTACATTGAACGGTTGTACCTGCACCACAACACCTTGGACAACTTTGCCGTTGATTCACGAGACCGAACGGTTATACCTGCAGCACGCCAAAACCTCTAATAGGCCCTGCATATATATTCTACAAGAAAGTGTAAAATCTGGGAATCGAACTCCAAAAGTTATTTTTTTAAGTTGTACTGTAGAAAGTACTTTTAAATGTATTGTGTGAGGTTTATTGTAACACGGAGTGTATATTAATTGTTCATTTATCATAATTTAAACTAATTGTTTTTTTATTATTATAAGGCTAAGATAATTGTTTTTCTCAAGTCGTATTGTATGAAGTCTTTGTTTTATGTTTTATTTTATTAAATGTTTTCTTAAATTGTATTATATGAAGTCTTTTTTAATTTTATGTTGTATTTTAATAAGTCTAGTGCTTAAATGATATTGTATAGCCAACAAAAAATAATGTAATGTATGAAGTCCTTGTTTTATGTTGTCTTTTATGAAGTGTGTTTAAATTGATAATTAAGAGTTATAATGTTACTTGGAAAACTTATTTCCGCTAGAAGTTAAACAAAATTTATTTTAAGTTAGTATTGTATAAAAAAATTTAATATGTATTTTGTAAAGTGTTGGTGATTAATTTTTTCTCTTTTGATTCTTTGCATAAATAGCCCTCTGTTTGAAATCGCCACCTTGTGTAAAGTGTTGGGGATTAGGGACTTAAGTGGCCTGCAGGAAGGCGGCAAAGGGTAAAAGAGCATGTTCGTGCCATTAAGTGAAGAAGAGTATACACAACATACATATGTGCAAGATAAACTTACAATAATATCAGAAAACTCTTAAAATAAAAGTTAGAGTAGGTAAGTATCGTCGTATATCTTTAATGAAAATACTTTTAGTTTAGATTATCAAAATATTGGAGGATATATTAGAAACTACAACTGGCATACTTAGAATGCTACAACACAATGTTGAGAATCTACAAAGAAGAATGCATTCAGTGGAGGTTACTAAAGAGATCAAAAAGAATGAGAAAGCGAGAGGATATGAAGCAATGAGAAGCTTCGTTGGTACATAGTTTCAGAATAGCAAAAAAGATGTAGACACTTGTTTTCCAAGTGTTGCTCCACCTCCATTCTAGTCAGAAAGTTAAAAACTTTGAGCTTAAGACAATAACCAAGCGCTGAGTGGGAGGCAACCTACTGTTTAGTAAATTTCTACTTAGTTTTTACTTATACTACTATTTATTTCGAGGTTTATTTTATTTCTACAAACTATTTATTCTACCATCGGTCGACACCATAGGGGCACCATCAGTCGACAATGGATCGCGGCCATCGATCGACCAAACCCGCATACCATCGATGAACACTCTCTTACAGAGTGAGGTATTGAGTTCTATACTTAAGCTATTTACTTATGATTTGAGTTTTCCTAACCAATCCGGGGTGGATTACACTAGGGACAGTGTAATTTAAGTCTGGGGGAGTTTCGCTAATGCTATTTTATTGTTTTTGAGTTTTATTTACTATATATTTATAAGTTTTTCAAAAAGTTTTATCGAGTCAAGAAGAGGACTATGATCAATTTATTATAGACTAACCACACTTTAGCACCATACTTAGAAGGTTGTTTGCAGAGATTACTAGATATCAAAGTGGATCATCCTGCCACTATATCACACTTGCTTAGAAAGTTTAAAGGAACCGAAGCTTATTTCCAACACTAATCCTCACATTATTTGCTTGCTTTGGGATCTGGTATACACTGAATCGGATTCCTTCTGCATGTCTGGAAGGTAAAAGTCTATGTGCTTGTTATTCCCCTCTCTCTCCCCTTTATATTAAAAAAGGAGTCGAACAGGATTTGGTGGCTACAACCATTAGAGCTTGATTCATATGATCTTAGAAAGAGACAAAGGTCGGAAAGAAGTGAACATGATCTGGTGGCAAAAACCATTAGGGCTTGATTCATGGAAGTCTATCCAAATATCTCAGTCAATTAAAAATATAAAATGACACCCTCAAAAGAAGGGAGACATTGACTGAGAACAAGTGAAAAGAGAGAGAGAGAGAGAGGAAAGAAATAAGAGAAGACTACACGTGTGGTCAAATACTTGCAGAGGTAAGAGTCAATGTATCCTTTGATCGATACTCCCAAGGTAAAGCCTGCACTTTTATTTTATGCAAAGAAATTAAATCAGTAGAGGGGCGAGTCACAATAGTATTTGCTAAGTTGTTGGTAGAATGGAGGATTTAGTTGCTATACTAGGATTTGGTATATAAAATATCTCTGTGATTGACTTGATAGGATGTGGTTGCAATAAAGTAAGGTGACTGTTATACTTAGACATTATGTGAGTCTTCGCTTTTCAAAACCTCTTTCGCAGGCTTGTTTGCTTGAGGACAAGCAAAAGGTTAAGTTTGAAGGAGTTGATATAGCTTATTTATTACCAGTTTTAGGCTCTATTTAGGCTCTATTATGTGTGTCTAGACTATGTTTAAGGTCTTTACAGGTCTAGGTACGTTTTGAAGATACTTGGAGGTTTTGGAGCATTTAGAGGAGAATAATCCGTAGATGATCACTGAGAGAATCGAAATACAAGACTGTCATTGATCGACGAGACAAAGTTGGCATCGACCAATGTTACATGACCAAGATCGATCGATGCTGGACACTTGACATCGATCGATGACCAATTCGCAGACAGCCGATTTCAAGCCCAAGTTAGAGACAAGACACAAGATTACAAGTTTACCCCTGGACGAGTTTTGACATAGATTTTAGGGTTTTATATTTATACATTATGTATGACACCAGTAACAAAAGAGACGCACGGGGCGAGGTTCTAGAGTTTTTACTATTATATTAGAGGAGAAGATTCATAAATCCTTAGGGAGATTTGTATTGGAAACCCGATATTTTATCTACGCATTATATTTAGATTATTATTCTTACTTTGATTATGTGTCAGTCGTTATCAACTATATTTTGGGTTGAAGATAGCAATCATGGATTAGCCCAAAATTAGGATTGCTAGGTTAAGTTAATATCCATCAATGGAGTTGTGCTTAATGCTTTCATTCTAGAGTACTAACTAGGATCTCGAAAGTAGGACATGGACGACTACGAGAGTAGGTTCTGCACCAGAATAAATTCCATTGAACTAGGTTGTTAGGCGCATGAGAGAGCTGATCTAAATTAGATTGCTGAACATTGATATACTATGGATTTTACCTATTTCACCTATAATACATATATATAGTATATTTTAGAGTCTTTTATATGCATTTGGCATTGTTTTAGAGCATTTACAGGTCTAGGTGCTTATTGGAAGCAATTGGAGCTTTTGGACTATTTTGGAGAAATTAGGACTGCTCAGGAAAAACCTAGAGTCGGATCCAGATTTATGAATGAACCGTCGATCGATGTCACACACTGTGCATTGATCGACGATGGAGTCGACAGAAAGATTAGGAAACTACAAGTTTTACCTAGAAGTCTCATTAATTGCAAGACAAGCCCCTGGCCGAATTTAGACTAGTTATTAGGGTTTTCTATCTTTGTTAAACCCAAAGCTCTTATTCAGAAATTAGATAGCCACAAACTTCCACCAGAGTTTTAGAGTTGGAACACATTGCTGCATCTATTGGAGAGAAAGATCTTATCATCATTACAAAGAAGATCTTGAACTCCTTATCTATTTACTCATTCTATTATATGCAATTTATTCATAATTTAATTATGTTCTTTATTTCTATGTCTGAGTAGATCTCTCTTAGGGTTATTCAATGGTAGTAATGTATTGGGGATTTTATAGAATTGTTAGGGTAATCATCTTGGTTCTTTGTTTAAGTTGCACTTAATGCTAAGTTGAATTTGATCACTTCAATCTCAGAAATTAGGGTTCTATAGCGCAAGCGAGAGCTTGGTTATAACCTAAAATCTATCTTACACAATCTAAATAACTAGTAACAAACGAGAGTTGAATTAGAAGTTTAGAGAATCTAATAAACCACAAAATCGGTACTGTTTAGAATGAGTATCGATCGACGCCATTGTATTGCTATCGATCGGCGCTCAGCCGAGATGCGCGAGAGTGATCTCCTAAACCAGAAGGTTTAAATTTCTAACGATACTTAATAAAAACCCTAGCAATCTATAAGTCTATATTATTAAATCTACCTAAGAATTTCCTTTATTTTTAATCTCCTAAATTAAGCTTCACAAACCAAATCAATCTTAAAGATCACTTTTGTTGTTATTTTTATAATTAATCTAGCTTTAATTTGAATACTATAAAACTATTGTGCAATCCTAAAGTCTATGTGGATTCGATCCCTAAGTACTACACTGAACCTCTTAATTGATATAGTAAAAGTGGGAATATATGGTTAATTTGAAAGTGAAATAAAACCCCACATCATATTGATTCAACTTCACGGTTATTCTCCACTTATTTATGACTGAAGATCAATCTTCATACATCGTAATTAATTCTTGTTTGATTAGAATTAAGAAAAAATTGACAAATCTCCAAACTGTGTAAGTTGGAATTACTTCGGTTGAAAGTGAGATAACTTCTTCATCATAAATCCAATCATATTGATTCAAATTCAAGGTGATTTTCCACTGACTTTTGAGTCCAAATAAAGCTTCTAAAATCGTGATTTATTCTGGTTTGATTAGAATCAAAAAGAAATTGCCAAATCTTCAAACAGGGTAAACTGGAATCACTTCGTTTGAAAGTGGGATAACTTCTTTATCATAACTCCTATGATATTAATTCAACTTCAGGGTGATTCACAACTTATTTATGAGTCCAAATAAGGCTTATTATAGCATGATTCATATTGGTTTAATTAGAATCAAGAATAAATTGTCAAATCTCCAAACTAGGTACAATGGAATCACATCGGTTTAAAGTGGGATAACTACTTCATCATAACTCCTATGATATTAATTGAACTTTAGGGAGATTATCCACTGATTTTTTAGTCCAAATCAAGCTTCTTATATCATCATTTATTCTGGTTTGATTAGAATCAAGAAAAATTGCTGAATCTCCAAACATGGTAAACTAGAATCACTTCGGTTGAAAGTGGGATAACTTCTTTATCATAACTCCTATGATATTGATTCAACTTCAAGGTGATTCTCTACTTATTTATGAGTCCAAATTAATCTTTTTACATCGGGATTCATTCTGGTCTGATTAGATTCAAGAAAAAAGTGTCAAATCTCCAAACATGATAAATTGGAATCACTTCGGTTGATAGTGGGATAACTTCTTCATCAAAAATCCTAGGATATTAATTCAACTTCAGGGTGATTATCCAATGATTTAAGAGTCCAATTCAATCTTCTTACATTGTGATTCATTTTGTTTTGATTAGAATCAAGAAGAAATTGTCAAATCTCCAAACAGGGTAAATTGGAATCACTTCAGTTGAAAGTGGGATAACTTCTTCATCATAACCCTCATGATATTGATTCAACATCAAGTTGATTCTCCACTTCTTTATGATTCTAAATCAATATTCTTACATCTTGATTCATTATGGTTTGATTAGAATCAAGAAGAAATTGCAAAATTTCAAAACAGGGTAATTTGGAATCACTTCTGTTGAAAGTGAGATAAGTTTTTCATTATATACCATATGATATTGATTCAACTTCATAGTAATTCTCCTCTGATTTTTATTCCAAGTCAAGCTTTTTACATCTTGATTCATTCTGGTTTTATTAGGATCAAACAAAGTAAACTTAAATAACTTCGGTTGAAAGTGGGATAACTTCTTCATCATAAATCCTATGATATTGATTCAACTTCAGGGTTATTATCCACTGATATAAGATTCCAAATCAAGCTTCTTACATCGTGATTAATTTTGGTTTGATTAGAATCAAGAAGAAATTGTCAAATCTCCAGACAAGAAAAATTGGAATCACGCTCGGTTGAAAGTGGGATAACTTCTTCATCATAACTCCTATTATATTGATTCACCTTCAGGTTGATTCTCCACTTCTTTATAATTCCAAATCAGTACTCTTACATCGTGATTCATTATTGTTTGATTAGAATCAAGAAGAAATTGCAAAATCTCAAAACAAGGTAAATTGGAATCACTTCGTTTGAAAGTGAGATAAGTTTTTCATTATATGCCATATGATATTGATTTAACTTCATAGTAATTGTCCTCTGATTTTTTATTCAAAATCAAGCTTCTTACATAGTGATTCATTCTGGTTTGATTAAGATCAAGAAGAACTTGCTAAATCTCCAAACAAAGTAAACTTGAATAACTTTGGTTGAAAGTGGGATAACTTCTTCATCAAAAATCATATGATATTGATTCAACTTCAGGGTGATTATCCACTGATATAAGATTCCAAATCAAGCTTCTTACATCGTGATTCATTCTGGTTTGATTAGAATCAAGAAGAAATTATCAAATCTCCAAACAAGATAAATTGGAATCACGCTCGGTTGAAAGTGGGATAACTTCTTCATCATAACTTCTATTATATTGATTCAACTTCAGTGTGGTTCTCCACTTATTTATGATTCCAAATCAAGCTTCTTACAGCGTGATCTATTCTGGGTTGATTAATATCAAGAAGAAATTGTCAAATCTCCAAACATGTTAGCTAGAATCACTTGGGTTGAAAGTGGGATAACTTCTTCTTCATAACTCCTATTATATTGATTCAAATTCAGGGTGATTCTCCACTTATTTATTAGTACAAATAAAGCTTATAAAATCATGATTCAATCTTTTCTTATTAGAATCAAGAAGAAATTGCTAAATTTCTAAACATGGTAAACTAGAATCACTTCGGTTGAGAGTAGGATAACTTCTTCATTATAGCTCTTATGATAATGATTTAAATTCAGGGTGATTCTCTACTTATTTATGAGTCACAATCAATCTTCCTATATCGTGATTTATTCTTTTTTGATTAAAATCAAGAAGAAATTGCTAAATCTTCAAACATGATAAATTGGAATCACTTCGGCTGAAAGTGAGATAACCTCTTCATCTTATTTCATATGATATTGATTCAACTTCATAGTAATTCTCCACTGATTTGTGAGTCCAAATAAATATTATGAAATTGTGATTCACTCTAGTTTGATTAGAATCAAGAAGAAATTGCAAAATCTCCAAACAAAGTAAACTTGAATCACTTCAGTGAAAGTGGGATAACTTCTTTATCATAACTCATATGATATTGATTCAACCTCAGGGTTATTCTCCACTTACATAAGAGTCCAAATCAAGCTTCTTACATTGTGATTCATTCTCGTTTGATTAGAAAAAATAAGAGATTGCCAAATCTCCAAACATGGTAAACTAGAATCACTTCAGTTGAAAGTGGGATAACTTCCTCATCATAAATCCTATGATATTGATTCAACTTCATGGTGATTCTACACTGACTTACGAGTCCAAATAAAGGTTCTGACATTTTGATTTATTATAGTTTGATTAGAATCAAGAAGAAATTGCCAAATCTTCAAACAGAGTAAACTGGAAACACTTCGCTTAAAAGTGGGATAACTTCTTCATCATAAATCCTATGATATTGATTCAACTTCAGGATGATTCTCCACCTATTTAAGACTCCAAAAAAAAGCTTCTTACATTTTGATTCATTATAGTTTGATTAGAATCAAGAAAAATTTGCGAATCTCCGAAAAGGGTAAACTTGAAACACTTCGGTTCCAAGTAGGATAACTTCTTCATCATAATTCCTATGATATTGATTCAACTTCATGGTGATTCTCCACAGTTTGAGTGTAAAAATCAAGCTTCGTACAATGTGATTCATTATGGTTTTATTAGAATCAAGAATAAATTCCCAAATCTCCAAACATGGTAAACTAGAATCACTTCGGTCGAAAGTGGAATAACTTCTTCATTATAACTCCTATGATATTGATTCAACTTCACGGTTATTATACAATTATTTATGATTAAAAATCAATATTCTTAAATCTTTATTCATTCTGGTTTCATTAGAATCAAGAAGAAATTTCCAAATCTCCAAACAAGGTAAATTGGAATCACTTCGGTTGAAAGTTAGATAACTTCTTCATCATAACTCCTATGATATTGATTAAACTTCAGGATGAATCTCCACTGATTTATGAGTCCAAATAAATCTTCTTAAATTGTGATTCGTTCTGGTTTTATTAGAATCAAAAAGAAATTGTCAAATCTTCAAACAGGGTAAACTGGAATCACTTCGGTTGAAAGTGAGATAATTTCTTCATCATAAGTCCTATGATATTAATTCAACTTCAGGGTGATTCTAAATTTATTTATGAGTCCAAATAAGACCTATTACATCATGATTCATTCTGGTTTGATAAGAATTAAGTATAAATTGTCAAATCTCCAAACAGGGTAAACTGATATCACTTCGTTTGAATCTCCAAAAAGGGTAGACTGATATCACTTCTTCATCATAACTCCTATGATATTCATTCAACTTCAGGGTGATTATGAAGTTATTTAATAGTTGAAATCAAGCTTCTCACATCGTTATTCATTCTTGTTTAATTAGAATCAAGAAAAAATTGTCAAATCTCCAAACAGGGTAAACTTGAATCACTTAGGTTGAAAGTGAGATAACTTCTTCATCATAACTACAATTATATTGATTCAAATTCATGGTGATTCCACTTTTTAAGTGTATAAATTAAGCTTCTTACAATGTGATTCATACTGCTTTAATTAAAATCAAGAATAACTTGCCAAATCTCCCAACAGGGTAAACTAGAATCACATCTGACGAAAGTGAGATAACTTCTTCATCATAACTCCTATGATATTGATTCAACTTCAGGGTGATTATCCACTGATTAATGAGTGTAAATAAAGCTTCTTAAATCATTATCCAGTCTTGTTTGATTAGAATCAAAAATAAATTGTCAAATCTCCAAACATGGTAGACTGGAATCACGTCAGTTGAAGGTAGGATTACTTCTTCATCATAAGTTCTATGATATTGATTCAACTTCAGGGTGATTCCCACTTATTTATGAGTCCAAGTAAAACTTATTACATCCTGATTCATTTTAGTTTGATTAGAATCAAGAAGAAATTGTCAAATCTCCAAACAGGGTGAACTGGAATCACGTTGGTTGAAAGTGGGATAACTTCTTCATCATAGCTCCTATGATATTGATTAAACTTCAGGGTGATTCTCCAATTATTCATGAGTCCAAGTAAAGCTTCTTACTTTGTGATTCATTCTGGTGTGATTAGAATCCAGAAGAAATTTCCAAATCACCAACCAGGATAAACTGGAATCACTTCGGTTGAAAGTTAGATAACTTCTTCATCATAACTCCTATGATATTTATTAAACTTCAGGATGAATTTCCACTGATTTATGAGTCCAAATAAAGCTTCTAAAATTGTGATTCATTCTGGTTTGATTAGAATCAAAAAGAAATTGCCAAATCTTCAAACAGGGTAAACGAGAATCACTTCGTTTGAAAGTGGGATAACTTCTTCATCATAACTCCTATGATATTAATTAAACTTAAGGGTGATTCACAACTTATTTATGAGTCCAAATAAGGCTTCTTATATCATGATTCATATTGGTTTTATTAGAATCAAGAAGAAATTACCAAATCTCAAAACTAGGTACAATGGAATCACATCGGTGTAAAGTGGGATAACTTCTTCATCATAACTCCTATAATATTAATTCAACATTAGGGAGATTATCCACTGATTTTTGAGTCCAAATAAGGCTTCTTATATCATGATTTATTCTGGTTTGATTAGAATCAAGAAAAATTGCCGAATCTCCAAACATGGTAAACTAGAATCACTTCGGTTGAAAGTGGGATAACTTCTTTATCATAACTCCTATGATATTTATTAAACTTGAGGGTGATTCTCTACTTATTTATGAGTCCAAATTAATATTTTTACATCGGGATTCATTCTGGTCTGATTAGAATCAAGAAAAAAGTGTCTATCTCCAAAAAGGATAAATTGGAATCACTTCGGTTGATAGTGGGATAACTTCTTCATCATAAATCCTAGGATATTAATTCAACTTCAGGGTGATTATCCGATGATTTAAGAGTCCAATTCAATCTTCTTACATTGTGATTCATTTTTTTTTTGATTAGAATCAAGAAGAAATTGCCAAATCTCCAAACATGGTAAATTGAAATCACTTCAGTTGAAAGTGGGATAACTTCTTCAAAATAACCTCCATGATATTGATTCAACTTCAGGTTGATTCTCCACTTCTTTATGATTCCAAATCAATATTCTTACATCGTGATTCATTACGGTTTGATTAGAATCAAGAAGAAATTGCAAAATCTCAAAACAGGGTAAATTGGAATCACTTCGGTTGAAAGTGAGATAGGTTTTTCATTATATACCATATGATATTGATTCAACTTCATAGTAATTCTCCTCTGATTTTTTATTCCAAATCAAGCTTCTTACATAGTGATTCATTCTGGTTTTATTAGGATCAAGAAGAACTTGCTAAATCTCCAAACAAAGTAAACTTGAATAACTTCGGTTGAAAGTGGGATAACTTCTTCATCATAAATCCTATGATATTGATTCAACTTCAGGGTGATTATACACTGATATAAGATTCCAAATCAAGCTTCTTACATTGTGATTCATTCTGGTTTGATTAGAATAAAGAAGAAATTATCAAATCTCCAAACAAGATAAATTGGAATCACGCTCGGTTGAAAGTGGGATAACTTCTTCATCATAACTTCTATTATATTGATTCAACTTCAGTGTGGTTCTCCACTTATTTATGAGTCCAAATCAAGCTTCTTACAGCGTGATCTATTCTGGGTTGATTAATATCAAGAAGAAATTGCCAAATCTCCAAACATGTTAGCTATAATCACTTCGGTTGAAAGTGGGATAACTTCTTCTTCATAACTCCTATTATATTGATTCAAATTCAGGGTGATTCTCCACTTATTTATTAGTAAAAATAAAGCTTATTAAATCATGATTCAATATTTTCTTATTAGAATCAAGAAGAAATTGCTAAATTTCAAAACATGGTAAACTAGAATCACTTCGGTTGAGAGTAGGATAATTTCTTCATTATAGCTCTTATGATATTGGTTTAACTTCAGGGTGATTCTCCACTTATTTATCAGTCCCAATCAATCTTCCTATATCGTTATTTCTTCTGTTTTGATTAAAATCAAGTAGAAATTGCTAAATCTCCAAACATGATAAATTGGAATCACTTCGGTTGAAAGTGAGATAACCTCTTCATCTTATTTCATATGATATTGATTCAACTTCATAGTAATTCTCCACATATTTGTGAGTCCAAATAAATATTCTGACATTTTGATTCACTCTAGTTTGATTAGAATCAAGAAGAAATTGCAAAATCTCCAAACAAAGTAAACTTGAATCACTTCAGTGAAAGTGGGATAACTTCTTTATCATGACTCATATGATATTGATTCAACCTCAGGGTTATTCTCAACTTATATAGAGTCCAAATCAAGCTTCTTACATTGTGATTCATTCTCTTTTGATTAGAAACAATAAGAGATTGCCAAATCTCCAAACATGGTAAACTGGAAACACTTCGGTTAAAAGTGGGATAACTTCTTCATCATAAATCCTATGATATTGATTCAACTTCAGGGTGATTCTCCACTTATTTAAGACTCCAAATCAAGCTTCTTACATTTTGATTCTTTATAGTTTGATTAGAATCAAGAAAAATTTGCGAATCTCCGAAAAGGTTAAACTTGAAACACTTCGGTTCAAAGTAGGATAACTTCTTCATCATAACTCCTATGATATTGATTCGACTTCATGGTGATTCTCCACTTATTTAAGACTACAAATCAAGATTCTTACATTTTGATTCATTATATTTTGATTAGAATGAAGAAAAATTTGCGAATCTCCGAAAAGGGTAAACTTGAAACACTTCGGTTCAAAGTAGGATAACTTCTTCATCATAACTCCTATGATATTGATTCAACTTCATGGTGATTCTTCAAAGTTTGAGTGTAAAAATAAAGCTTCTTAAAATGTGATTCATTATGGTTTTATTAGAATCAAGAAGAAATTGCCAAATCACGAAACAAGGTAAATTGGAATCACTTCGGTTGAAAGTGGAATAACTTCTTCATCATAACTCCTATGATATTGATTCAAATTCACGGTTATTCTACAATTATTTATGTTTACAAATCAATCTTCTTAAATCTTGATTCATTCCGGTTTCATTAGAATCAAGAAGAAATTACCAAATCTCCAAACAAGGTAAATTGGAATCACTTCGGTTGAAAGTTAGATAACTTCTTCATCATAACTCCTATGATATTTATTAAACTTCAGGATGAATTTCCACTGATTTATGAGTCCAAATAATGATTCATTCTAGTTTGATTAGAATCAAAAAGAAATTGTCAAATCTTCAAACAGGGTATACTGGAATCACTTCGGTTGAAAGTGGGATAACTTCTTCATCTTAACTCCTCTTATATTAATTCAACTTCAGGGTAATTTTCAATTTATTTATGAGTCCAAATAAGACCTATTACATCATGATTCATTCTGTTTTGATTAGAATCAAGTAGAAATTGTCAAATCTCCAAACAGGGTAAATTGATATCACTTCGGTTGAATATCCAGACAGGGTAAACTGATATCACTTCTTCATCATAACTCCTATAATATTGATTCAACTTCGGGTGATTATGAAGTTATATAATAATTGAAATCAAGCTCTCAAATCGTTATTCATTCTTGTTTTATTAGAATCAAGAAAAAATTGTCAAATCTCCAAACAGGGTAAACTTGAATCACTTAGGTTGAAAGTGAGATAACTTCTTCATCAAAACTACAATGATATTGATTCAACTTCATGGTGATTATCCACTGTTTAGGTGTATAAATTAAGCTTCTTACAATGTGATTCATACTGCTTTAATTAGAATCAAGAATAACTTGCCAAATCTCCCAACAGGGTAAACTAGAATCACGTCTGACGAAACTGGGATAACTTCTTCATCATAACTTCTATGATATTGATTCAACTTCAGGGTGATTATCGAATGATTTATGAGTCCAAATCAAGCTTCTTACATCTTGATTCATTCTGGTTTGATTAGAATCAAGAATAAATTGCAAAATCTCCAAACATGGTAAACTAGAATCACTTCGGTTAAAAGCGGGATAACTTCTTCATCATAATTCCTATGATATTGGTTCAATTTCAAGGTGATTCTCCACAGTTTGAGTGTAAAAATCAAGCTTCGTACAATGTGATTCATTATGGTTTTATTAGAATCAAGAATAAATTCCCAAATCTCCAAACATGGTAAACTAGATTCATTTCGGGCGAAAGTGGAATAACTTCTGCATTATAACTCCTATGATTTTGATTCAAATTAACGGTTATTCTACAATTATTTATGATTAAAAATCAATCTTCTTAAATCTTGATTCATTCCGGTTTCATTAGAATCAAGAAGAAATTGCCAAATCTCCAAACAAGGTAAATTATAATCACTTCGGTTGAATGTTAGATAACTTCTTCATCATAACTCCTATGATATTGATTAAACTTCAGGATGAATGTCCACTGATTTATGAGTCCAAATAAATTTTCTTAAATCGTGATTCATTCTGGTTTGATTAGAATCAAAAAGAAATCGTCAAATCTTCAAACAGGGTAAATCGGAATCACTTCAGTTGAAAGTGGGATAACTTCTTCATCATAACTCCTATGATATTAATTCAAATTCAGGGTGATTCTCAATTTATTTATGAGTCCAAATAAGACCTATTACATCATGATTCATTCTGGTATGATTAGAATCAAGTATAAATTGTCAAATCTCCAAACAGGGTAAACTGATATCACTTTGGTTGAATCTCCAAACAGGGTAAACTGATATCACTTCTTCATCATAACTCCTATGATATTGATTCAACTTCAGGGTGATTATGAAGTTATATAATAATTGAAATTAAGCTTCTCACATCGTTATTCATTCTTGTTTTATTATAATCAAGAAACAATTGTCAAATCTCCAAACAGGGTAAACTTGAATCACTTAGGTTGAAAGTGAGATAACTTCTTCATCATAACTACAATGATATTGATTCAAATTCATGGTGATTCTCTACTTTTTAAGTGTATAAATTAAGCTTCTTACAATGTGATTCATACTGCTTTAATTAAAATCAAGAATAGCTTGCCAAATCTGCCAACAGGGTAAACTAGAATCACGTCTGACGAAAGTGGGATAACTTCTTCATCATAACTCCTATGATATTGATTCAACTTCAGGGTGATTATCCACTGATTAATGAGTCTAAATCAAGCTTCATAAATCATTATCCAGTCTTGTTTGATTAGAATCAAAAATAAATTGTCAAATCTCCAAACAGGGTAGACCTGAATCACGTCAGTTGAAGGTAGGATTACTTCTTCATCATAACTTCTATGATATTGATTCAACATCAGGGTGATTCCCACTTATTTATGAGTCCAAGTAAAACTTATTAAATCCTGATTCATTCTGGTTTGATTAGAATCAACAAGAAATTGCTAAATCTCCAAACAGGGTGAACTGGAATCACTTCGGTTGAAAGTGGGATAACTTCTTCATCATAGCTCCTATGATATTAATTCAACTTCAGGGTGATTCTCCACTTATTCATGAGTCCAACTAAAGCTTCTTAGTTTGTGTTTCATTCTGGTGTGATTATAATCCAGAAGAAATTTTCAAATCTCAAACCAGGATAAACTGGAATCACTTCGGTTGAAAGTGAGATTACTTCTTCCTCATAAACCCAATCATATTGATTCAAATTCAAGGTGATTTTCCACTGATTTTTGAGTCCAAATAAAGCTTCTAAAATCGTGATTTATTCTGGTTTGATTAGAATCAAATAGAAATTGCCAAATCTTCAAACATGATAAACTAGAATCACTTCGTTTGAAAGTGGGATAGCTTCTTATATCATGATTCATATTGGTCTAATTAGAATCAAGAAGAAATTGCCAAATCTCCAAACTAGGTGCAATGGAATCACTTCGGTTTAAAGTGGGATAACTTATTCATCATAACTCCTATAATATTAATTCAACTTTAGGGAGATTAATCACTGATTTTTGAGTCCAAATCAGGCTTCTTATATCATGATTTATTCTGGTGTTATTATAATCAAGAAAAATTGCCGATTCTCCAAACCTGGTAAACTAGAATCACTTCGGTTGAAAGTGGGATAACTTCTTTATCATAACTCCAAATTAATCTTTCTACATCGGGATTCATTCTGGTCTGATTAGAATCAAGAAAAAAGTGTCAAATCTCCAAACAGGGTAAATTGGAATCACTTCGGTTGATAGTGGGATAACTTCTTCATCATAAATCCTAGGATATTAATTCAACATCAGGGTGATTATCCGATGATTTAAGATTCTAATTCAATCTTCTTACATTGTGATTCATTTTGTTTTGATTAGAATCAAGAAGAAAATGCCAAATCTCCAACAGGGTAAATTGGAATCACTTCAGTTGAAAGTGGGATAACTTCTTCATAATAACCCCCATGATATTGATTCAACTTCAGGTTGATTCTCCACTTCTTTATGATTCCAAATCAATATTATTAAATCTTGATTCATTCTGGTTTCATTAGAATCAAGAAGAAATTGCAAAATCTCAAAACATGATAAATTGGAATCACTTCGGTTGAAAGTGAGATAGGTTTTTCATTATATACCATATGATATTGATTCAACTTCATAGTAATTCTCCTCTGATTTTTTATTCGAAATCAAGCTGCTTACATAGTGATTCATTCTGGTTTGATTAGGATCAAGAAGAACTTGTTAAATCTCCAAACAAAGTAAACTTGAATAACTTCGGTTGAAAGTGGGATAACTTCTTCATCATAAATCCTATGATATTGATTCAACTTCAGGGTGATTATCCACTGATATAAGATTCCTAATCAAGCTTCTTACATCGTGATTCATTCTGGTTTGATTAGAATAAAGAAGAAATTGTCAAAAATCCAAACATGATAAATTGGAATCACGCTCGGTTGAAAGTGGGATAACTTCTTCATCATAACTCCTATTATATTTATTCAACTTCAGTGTGGTTCTCCACTTATTTATGAGTCCAAATCAAGCTCAAGCTTCTTACAGCGTGATCTATTCTGGGTTGATTAATATCAAGAATAAATTGCCAAATCTCCAAACATGTTAGCTAGAATCACTTCGGTTGAAAGTGGGATAACTTCTTATTCATAACTCCTATTATATTGATTCAAATTCAGGGTGATTATCCACTTATTTATTAGTACAAATAAAGCTTATTAAATCATGATTCAATCTTTTCTTATTAGAATCAAGAAGAAATTGCTAAATTTCGAAACATGGTAAACTAGAATCACTTCGATTGAGAGTAGGATAACTTCTTCATTATAACTCTTATGATATTGGTTTAACTTCAGGGTGATTCTCCACCTATTTATGAGTCCAACTAAAACTTATTACATCCTGATTCATTCTGGTTTGATTAGAATCAAGAAGAAATTGCCAAATCTCCAAACAGGGTGAACTGGAATCACTTCGGTTGAAAGTGGGATAACTTCTTCATAATAACTCCTATGATATTTATATCTCCAAATAGGGTAAACTGGAATCACGTTGGCTGAAAGTGGGATAACTTCTTCATCATAGCTCCTATGATATTGATTCAACTTCAGGGTGATTCTCCAATTATTCATGAGTCCAAGTAAAGCTTCTTACTTTGTGATTCATTCTGGTGTGATTAGAATCCAGAAGAAATTTCCAAATCTCCAACCAGGATAAACTGGAATCACTTCGGTTGAAAGTGAGATAACTTCTTCATCATATACCCAATCATATTGATTCAAATTCAAGGTGATTTTCCACTGATTTTTGAGTCCAAATAAAGCTTCTAAAATCGTGATTTATTCTGGTTTGATTAGAATCAAAAAGAAATTGTCAAATCTTCAAACAGGGTAAACTTGAATCACTTGGTTTGAAAGTGGGATAACTTCTTCATCATAACTCCTATGATATTAATTCAACTTCAGGGTGATTCTCAACTTATTTATTTGTCCAAATAAGGCTTCTTATATCATGATTCATATTGGTTTTATTAGAATCAAGAAGAAATTGCCAAATCTCCAAAATAGGTACAATGGAATCACATCGGTGTAAAGTGGGATAACTTCTTCATCATAACTCCTATAATATTAATTCAACATTAGGGAGATTATCCACTGATTTTTGAGTCCAAATCAAGTTTATCATATCATTATTTATTCTGGTTTGATTAGAATCAAGAAAAATTGCCGAATCTCCAAACATGGTAAACTAGAATCACTTCAGTTGAAAGTGGGATAACTTCTTTATCATAACTCCTATGATATTGATTCAACTTCAGGGTGATTCTTTACTTATTTATGAGTCCAAATTAATATTAGTACATCGGGATTCATTCTGGTCTGATTAGAATCAAGAAAAAAGTGTCAAAACTCCAAACAGGGTAAATTGGAATCACTTCGGTTGATAGTGGGATAACTTCTTCATCATAAATCCTAGGATATTAATTCAACTTCAGGGTGATTATCCGATGATTTAAGAGTCCAATTCAATCTTCTTACATTGTGATTCATTTTGTTTTGATTAGAATCAAGAAGAAATTGTCAAATCTCCAAACAGGGTAAATTGGAATCACTTCATTTGAAAGTGGGATAACTTCTTCATCATAACACCCATGATATTGATTCAACTTCAGGTTGATTCTCCACTTCATTATGATTCCAAATGAATATTATTACATCGTGATTCATTATTGTTTGATTAGAATCAAAAAGAATTCGCAAAATCTCAAAACAACGTAAATTGGAATCACTTCGATTGAAAGTGAGATACATTTTTCATCATATACCATATGATATTGATTCAACTTCATAGTAATTCTCCTCTGATTTTTTATTCCAAATCAAGCTTCTTACATAGTGATTCATTCTGGTTGGATTAGGATCAAGAAGAACTTGCTAAATCTCCAAACAAAGTAAACTTGAATAAGTTCGGTTGAAAGTGGGATAACTTCTTCATCATAAATCCTATGATATTGATTCAATTTCAGGGTGATTATCCACTGATATAAGATTCCAAATCAAGCTTCTTACATCGTGATTCATTCCGGTTTGATTAGAATCAACAAGAAATTGTCAAATCAACAAACAGGATAAATTGGAATCACGCTCGGTTGAAAGTGGGATAACTTCTTCATCATAACTCCTATTATATTGATTCAACTTCAGTGCGGTTCTCCACTTATTTATGAGTCCAAATCAAGCTCAAGCTTCTTACAGCGTGATCTATTCTGGGTTGATTAATATCAAGAAGAACTTTGCCAAATCTCCAAACATGTTAGCTAGAATCACTTCGGTTGAAAGTGGGATAACTTCTTCTTCATAACTCCTATTATATTGATTCAAATTCAGGGTGATTCTCCTCTTATTTATTAGTAAAAACAAAGCTTATTAAATCATGATTCAATCTTTTCTTATTAGAATCAAGAAGAAATTGCTAAATTTCAAAACATGGTAAACTAGAATCATTTCGGTTGAGAGTAGGATAATTTCTTCATTATAGCTCTTATGATATTGGTTTAACATCAGGGTGATTCTCCACTTATTTATTATTCCCAATCAATCTTCCTAAATCTCCAAATATTAAAAATTGGAATCACTTCGGTTGAAAGTGAGATAACCTCTTCATCTTATTTCATATGATATTGATTCAACTTCATAGTAATTCTCCACTGATTTGTAGGTCCAAATAAATATTCTGAAATTGTGATTCACTCTAGTTTGATTAGAATCAAGAAGAAATTGCCAAGTCTCCAAACAAACTTAACTTGAATCACTTTGGTGAAAGTGAGATAACTTCTTCATCATAACTCATATGATATTGATTCAACCTCAGGGTTATTCTCCACTTATATAAGAGTCCAAATAATCGGGATTCATTCTCGTTTAATTAGAAACAATAAGAGAATGCCAAATCTCCAAACATGGTAAACTAGAATCACTTCAGTTGAAAGTGGGATAACTTCTTCATCATAAATCCTATGATATTGATTCAACTTCAGGGTGATTCTACACTGACTTAAGAGTCCAAATAAAGGTTCTGACATTTTGATTCATTATAGTTTAATTAGAATCAAGAATAAATTGCCAAATTTTCAAACAGGGTAAAATGGAAACACTTCGGTTAAAAGTGGGATAACTTCTTCATCATAAATCCTATGATATTGATTCAACTTCAGGGTGATTCTCCACTTATTTAAGAGTCCAAATCAATCTTCTTACATTTTTATTAATTATAGTTTGATTAGAATCAAGAAAAAATTGTGAATCTCCAAAAAGGGTAAACTTGAAAGACTTCGGTTCAAAGTAGGATAACTTCTTCATCATCACTCTTATGATATTGATTCAACTTCATGGTGATTCTCCACAGTTTGAGTGTAAAAATCAAGCTTCGTAAAATTTGATTCATTATGCTTTTATTAGAATCAAGAATAAATTCCCAATTCTCTAAACATGGTAAACTAGAATCACTTCGGTCAAAAGTGGGATAACTTCTTCATTATAACTCCTATGATATTGATTCAACTTCACGGTTATTCTACAATTATTTATGATTAAAAATCAATATTCTTAAATCTTGATTCATTCTGGTTTCATTAGAATCAAGAAGAAATTGCCAAATCTCCAAACAAGGTAAATTGGAATCACTTCGGTTGAAAGTTAGATAACTTCTTCATCATAACTCCTATGATATTGATTAAACTTCAGGATGAATCTCCACTGATTTATGAGTCCAAATAAATCTTCTTAAATCGTGATTCATTCTGGTTTGATTAGAATCAAGAAGAAATTGTCAAATCTTCAAACAGGGTAAACAGAAATCACTTCGGTTGAAAGTGGGATAACTTCTTCATCATAACTCCTATGATATTAATTCAACTTCAGGGTGATTCTTAATTTATTATGAGTCCAAATAAGACCTATTACATCATCATTCATTCTGGTTTGATTAGAATCAAGTAGAAATTGTCAAATCTCCAAACAGGGTAAACTAATATCACTTCGGTTGAATCTCCAAACAGGGTAAACTGATATCACTTCTTCATCATAACTCCTATGATATTCATTCAACTTCAGGGTGATTATGAACTTATATAATAATCGAAATCAAGATTCTCACATCGTTATTCTTTCTTGTTTTATTAGAATCAAGAAAAAATTGTCAAATCTCCAAACAGGGTAAACTTGAATCACTTAGGTTGAAAGTGGGATAACTTCTTCATCATAACTCCAATGATATTGATTCAACTTCATGTTGATTCACCACTGTTTAAGTTTATAAATTAAGCTTCTTACAATATGATTCATACTGCTTTAATTAGAATCAAGAATAACTTGCCAAATCTCCCAACAGGGTAAACTAGAATCACGTCTCACGAAAGTGGGATAACTTCTTCATCATAACTCCTATGATATTGATTCAACTTCAGGGTGATTTTCCACTGATTTATGAGTCTAAATCAAGCTTCTTAAATCATTATCCAGTCTGGTTCGATTAGAATCAAAAATAAATTTTCAAATCTCCAAAAAGGGTAGACTGGAATCACGTCAGTTGAAGGTAGGATTACTTATTCATCATAACTCCTATGATATTGATTCAACTTCTGGGTGATTCCCACTTATTTATGAGTCCAACTAAAACTTATTACACCCTGATTCATTCTGGTTTGATTAGAATCAAGAAGAAATTGCCAAATCTCCATACAGGGTGAATTGGAATCACTTCGGTTGAAAGTGGGATAACTTCTTCATCATAGCTCCTATGATATTGATTCAACTTCAGGGTGATTCTCCACTTTTTCATGAGTCCAACTAAAACTTATTTAATCTTGATTCATTATAGTTTGATTATAATAAAGAAGAAATTGCCAAATCTCCAAACATGGTGAACTGGAATCACTTCGGTTGAAAGTGGGATAACTTCTTCATCATAACTCCTATGATATTTATATCTACAAATAAGGTAAACTGGAATCACGTCGGTTGAAAGTGGGATAACTTCTTCATCATAGCTCCTATGATATTGATTCAACTTCCGGGTGATTCTCCACTTATTCATAATTCCAAATAAACTTCTTACTTCGTGATTCATTATGGTGTGATTAGAATCCAGAAGAAATTTCCAAATCTCCAACCAGGATAAACTGGAATCACTTCGGTTGAATGTGGGATAACATCTTCATCATAACTCCGATGATAATGATTCAAATTCAGGGTAATTCTCCACTGATTCATGATTCCAAATCAAGCTTCTTACTTCGTGATTAATTCTTGTTTGATTAGAATCAAGAAGAAATTTCCAAATCTCCAACCAGGATAAACGGGAATCACTTCGGTTGAAAGTGAGATAACATCTTCATCATAACTTCTATGATATTGATTCAACTTCAGGGTGATTTTACACTTATTTATGAGTCCAAATGAAGATTTTCACATCTTTATTCATTATGGTTTGATTAGAATTAATAATAAATTATCAAATTTTTAAACAAGGTAAATTGGAATCAAATCGGTTGAAAGTGGGATAACCTCTTCATCATCACTCCTATGATATTGATTCAACTTCAGGGTGATTCTCCACTGATACATGAACGTATTTATGCCTTGCTCGATGGTGGCGTAGGATCTTGTGGGTTTGACATTTTTCTATTTTTTGATTAGTTACTCAAACACTAGAGTGAATAATATCAAATCAGGCTTCTTACATCGTGATTCATTTTGTTTTGATTAGAATAAGGAAGAAATTGCCAAATCTCCAACAAGAATAAACTAGAATCACTTCAGTTGAAAGTGGGATAACTTCTTCATCATAACTCCTATGATATTGATTCAACTTCAGAGTGATTCTCCACTGATATATGTGTCCAAATAAAACTTCTTACATCGTCTTTCATTCTGTTTGGATTAGAATCAAGACTAAATTGTCAAATCTCCAAACAGGCTAAAATGGAATCAAGTCGGTTGAAAATGGGATAACGTCTTTATCATAACTCCTATGATATTGATTCAACTTCAGGGTGTTTCTTCACTGATTTATGAGTCCAAATCAAGATTTTTACGTCATGATTAATTCTGGTTTGATTATAATCAAGAATAAATTTCCAAATCTCCAAACTGCGTAAACTAGACTCAGTTCGGTTGAAAGTGGGATAACTTCTTCATCATAAATTCTATTATCTTGATTCAACTTCAGGGTGATTATCTACTGATTCATGAGTCCAAATCAAGCTTCTTACATAGTGATTTATTCTGGTTTGATTAGAATCGAGATGAAATTGTCAAATCTCCAAACATGGTAAACTGGAATCCCTTCGGTTGAAAGTGGGATAACTTCTTCATCATAAATCCTATGGTATTGATTCAACTTCAGGGTGATTCTCCAGTGATTTATGAGTCTAATTCAAGCTTCTTATATCTTGATTCATTCTTTTTGATTAGAATCAAGAAGAAATTGAAAAATCTCCAAACAAGGTGAACTAAGAATCACTACGGTTGAAAGTGGGATAACTTCTTCATCATAACTTCTATGGTATTGATTCAACTTCAGGGTGATTCTCCAATGATTTACTAGCCCAAATCAATATTCTTATATGGTGATTCATTATGGTTTGATTACAATCAAGAACAAATTTCCAAATCAACAAATAGGATCAACTGGAATCACGTCGATTTCCAAGAGAGATTAGGTGTAGTACTTAGGGATCGAATCCACAGAGAACAATGACACATAATATATTTCTTATTACTAAAGGTTAAACTAGGTGATTATATATTGGTAACAAGTAATCAATCTAAGGAAATATGCCTTATTCGAGAGTGTAGATGCAATATGGAAATATGCTAATAATGTAATTATGGAATTATGCTAATAATGTAAATATGGAAATATGCTAATAAACTAATTAGATGTAAATGTAAATATGCTAGATCTAGGGTTTCAAGCTTAATGAATTATAGGGAATAAGAAGCATAAATATCTAAATATTCTAAAACTCAAATACTAATTATTCTGACCCTTTTAACTCCAACTCTCGTATGCGAGCAAAAGGAAAGACCACCAATCGACGACTAAGGCCTGGTGTCAATCGACAGTGAAATAAGAAGGAAGTGTGACCTAGATTTGATATGTTCACCAAGCTAATTAGACCAGATCTCGCATACGCCTAACAACCTAGTTCAATAGAGTCTATTCTAGCACAGAACCTACTCTCGTAGTCGTCCATGTCCTACTTTCGAGATCCTAGTTAGCTACTCTGGAATGCAAGCATTAAGCACAACTTAATTGATGGATATTAACTTCATCTAGGGATCCTACTTTTGGGCTAATACTTGATTGCTATCATTCAACCCTAAATCTAGTTGATAACTACTCAGACATAATCAAAGTAAGAATAATAATCTTAATATAATGCATAGATAAAATATTGGGGTTCCAATACAAATCTCCTTATGGAGTTATGAATTTTCTCCCTAAATGGAATACTAAAGAACCTAGCACCGTACGTCTCCGTACGTCTCTGTCAATCTCTCTTTGGTGTCATACATAAAGAATAAATATAAATTCCTATAATCTAGGTCAAAACTCATCCAGGGGTAAACTTGTAACCTTGTGTCTTATCTCTAACTTGGACTTGAAGTCAGCTGTCTGCGAATTGGTCATTGATCGATGTCAAGTGGTCAAAACCGATCGATCTTGGTCATGTAACATCGGTCGACATCAAGATAGTGCCTTCGATCGGAGAATGTCTTGTGTTTCGACTCTCTCAATGGTCAACTACGGATTATTCTCCTCTAAATGCTCCAAAAGCTCCAAGTATCTCCATATATCTCCAAAACGTACCTGGACACACATAGTAGACCCTATATAGAGCCTATAATATGGCCTAAAACTGGTAATAAATAGGCTCTATCAACTCCCCCAGACTTAACCTTTTGTTTGTCCTCAAGCAAACAAGCCTGCGAAAGATGTTTTGAAAAGCGAAGACTCACATAATATCTAAGTATAACTGTCACCTTACTTTATTGCAGCCACATCTTATCAAGTCAATCACAGAGAACTTTATATACCTTATCCTAGTATAGCAACCAAATCCATTATACCAACAACTTAGTGAATACTAGCCTCACTCGCCCCTCTACTGATTTCATTTCTTTGTATAAAATAAAAGTGCAGGCTTTACCTTGAGAGTATCGATCAAAGGATATGTGAACTCTTACCTCTGCAAGTATCTGAACACATAGGTAGTCTTCTCTGCTTCTTTTCCTCTCTCTCTTCTCACTTCTTCTCAGTCAATATCTCCCTTCTTTTGAGGGTATCATTTTATTCTTTTAATTGACTGAGATATTTAGACAGGTTTCCATGAATCAAGCCCTAATGGTTTTTGCCACCAGATCCTGTTCACTTCTTTTTAACCTGTATATCTTTCTAGGATCATATGAATAAAGCTTTAATGGTTGTAGCCACCAAATCATGTTCGACTCCTTTTTTAATATGAAGGGGAGAGAGAGGGGAATCATAAGCACAAAGACTTTACCTTCCAGACTTGCAAAAGGAATCCGATCCAGTGTATACCAAATCCCAAAGCAAGCAAATAATGTCAGGATTAGTGTTGGAAATCAGCTTCGGTTCCTTCAAACTTTCTAAGCAAGTGTGATATAGTGGCAGGATGATCCACTTTGGTATCTCTAGTAATCTCTGCAAACAACCTTCGAAGAATGGTGCTAAAGTATGCTTAGTCAATAATAAATTTTGATCATAGTCCTATTCTTGACTCGATAAAACTCTTTGAAAAAATATATATAGATAGTAAATAAAACTCAAAACCAATAAAATAGCATTAGCGAACCTCCCCCTGACTTAAATTACATTGTTCCCAGTGTAATCCACCCCTGATTAATTAAGAAAAATCAAATCATAAGTAAAGAGCTCAAGTATTGAACTTAATACCTCTCTCTGTAAGAGAGTGTCAATCGATGGTAGGCTGGTTTGGTCGATCGATGGTCGCGATCCAGTGTCGACCGATGGTGCCTCTATGATGTCGATCGATGGTAGTGTAGATATTTTGTAAGGATAAAATTCGTAATAAATATTAGTATAAGTAAAAAATTACTAAACAGTGGGTTGCCTCCTACTCATCACTTGGTTATAGTCTTAAGCTCGACGTTTTGAACTTTCTGACTAGAATGGAGATGGATCAACACTTGGAAAACAAGTGTCTACATCTTCTTTGCTCTTTTGAAACCATGTGCCAACGAAGCTTCTCATTGCTTCATCTTCTATGGCTTTCTCATTCTTTATGATCTCCTTAGTAACCTCCACTGAATGCATTCTCCTTTGTAGATTTTCAATATTACGCTGAAGCATTCTAAGTTTGGCAGCTGTAGTCTCTGATATATCCCCCAATTTCTGAGAAATATCTTCCTTCATTAGGCTCTGAGAAAAAGCAATCTCATTGAACCGGTCTTCCAATTGTATTTCTGCTGCGTACTTCTGTCTGGCCAAATCGGTATCGATCGATGGTGTGTTGCGGCCGTCGATCGATGTCACTTTATCTGGTCCATTCACATGCTGTCTTTAAACAATATCCAAATCTTGCTGCATCTTATCCATGCGTGTAGTCAGACCGGTGAGGCACTTGTCTATAGGATAGTAGACATCATCAAGCCTCCTGTAGAAATCTTCTAATGACATCTCTTGAGCGTTATAGATCTCATTCACAAGATTGTCAATCTCTGCTCTGCTATATGTTTCTTTGTTCTTCATGGACATAGCGATCTTTGCTGCATGTTCAGGTAAACCTATGTAGTTGTATTCAAACATAGTAGCTCTCTCTATAACTGCCCTGATATCTTCCTCTGGAACATTAACAATTCGTCCGTCTATAGCGCGTGCATAACCATTCTCATCTCTATAGATGCCATACTCATCTTGTTTTTCCCAAAAGGAAATATTTCTGCCATCAGCATCAAAAGCTCCCTTTCCATACTCTGCGCGACCGTCTATCAGCAGGGGATTTATCCAACTGACCGGTCCCGAAGTTTCTAAAGTAAAGGGGTTAGATGTACAGAACTCGTGGACTTTGGGAATGGTGGTATCTATCGATGCATGCTTCTTGTTGTCGATTGATGTTTGATATTGGATAGACTCATGCTTTTGCTCCTTCATGTCGATCGATGAAGGTACATGTGTGTCGATCGATGGCTGTTGCTGTAGTTCAAATAAACTTTCTGATCCATTAGCCATAACAAGGGCGTCTTCTACATCTTCCTTAGGTAGATTGAGAATTCTCCCATAAAGATCTCGTGCACGTCCTTCAGTATCTCTGAAAATTCCATACTCGACTGGTTTAAGATAACCATCTTATGTATCTTCTGCTCCAAGTAATTGTTCTGATCTTCGTTTGATGTCGTTTGATGGCCAAGAAATGCTGAGTATGAATGCTGGATTACCTACTCTCACGTTCATTACCCAGTCGACTTCTTCCAGTGCCAGGCTGTGAGATCCAATAAGTTCTTCCTCTCTGTAAGCTGCATCATGTTCTTCGTAAGCTCTGTATCCTTGGTATGTCGGATTGGTGTCGATCGATGATGTATGTGGACATTCGATCGATTCTCGATAATCAGACTGGTGGACGAAAAGGTTTCTAGCTCCATTATCCATTGCAAGTATATCTTCCACATCTTCCTTCGTGACATGTAGAATTCTGCCATCCATAGCTCTTGTCTCTCATAATACCGAACTCATCTTGTTGTAAATAACCATATTCCCTTTCGCGTTTCGCAGTTGAATCTCGTTCATTTTCTGCTTCATTCTCAGTATCGATCGACGGTGTATGGTGGCCGTCGATCGATGTCGATTTCCCAGGTTGATGGGAAACATGGAAAACTACAGCCTTTTCCATAGCAATCGCTCAATATTTAATTATTGCTTTGTCTTTGTAGTCTTCGTCATACTCCAGGTAGGCTGTGTTGTAACTGAAATCGCCATGATAGGTGTGGGCTTGTTCTGATGTTTGAGTGTCGATCAATGCGATAGGGTGGGTGTCGATCGATTGTTTAACTGTATGTATGTCGATCGATGGGTTGCGTTGGGTGTCAATCGATGCTCCTTCTTCTGATTCCTCACCAAACTCGTAATCGCAGAAGCATGTGGCCTCAAGCTCTGCATCATTGCATAATTCGATTAGGGTAGCCTTGTTCTTATTCTTGACAGGTTCATAAAAAAATATTTTGATCAATTAGAGATTAGATACAACATGTTTAACTTCATAACGCATATGGCTCCCACAGTAGCCATGAATGCTCTCCCAAGTAGTAGAGAAGAGTTCCAATTTATCCTGATGTCCATCACATGAAAGTTTGTTGGAATTAATGTATTGTTGATCTGCATTGGACCATCTTTTATCATCTCTCTTGAGTTCACTCTTGTGCAGTCTATGAATGTGAAGGAATCGTTGGAGGGTTCCACTTTCAGGTTCAGCTCCTCTGCCATTGACTTTGGCATAATGCTGACTGAAGATCCAATGCCACAAATGGCGTTGGGGTATTTGTTTCCTTCGATGAAGAATGGAACCACGAATTTTCAAGGATCACTTTTCTTCTTCAGATAGTTCCTCTGCTTCATCTTCTCACTAAGGTGATTGACAATTATCTCTATATCATCATCTGTGTCCCTTGTTTACCTGAAAAACATCCACAATCTGTGAGTATAATAAGCCTCATCAAAAGAAATATCTAGAGGAATTTTAAAACACTTTTAGCAAAGCTATCTATCTCCTTTTCATTGGCTTCTCTGCATTGATGTTTGGGGATCTTTTGTATTCTCTTTGAGTGTCCCTCATCTTCTCTATCAGTATCCATAGTTTCAGATGTGTTTGTATTATGTTCTCAAATTGTCACAGTCAGACGTATAATCAAGCTCATATTGAGGTTCGGTAGTTGAACTAGGTTTCTCTCCTGTCGATCGATGCTAAGTGTGTACTGTCGATCGATTCTTCTATCACTCTGTCGATCGATGTCATGAAAATGGTGTCGATCGATGTTAGTCGATTCACACGCAGCCACTGAGTCTGTAGGTTTCACCGTCGATCAATTCTCTCTGGTTGGTGTCGATCGATGCAAATTAGAAGTGTCGAGTGATACCAACTTTTCCACATGAAAATCGCTATCTTGGGGCTTCTCTCTCTTAACTTCCTGGCAGAAATCATCATCGATCAATGCATTGACATGGTGTCTTTGCCCAGCCTCGATTTTCTCCTTAATCAAACTCTCATGCTTCTTAATGGTCTCACTTATTTGCATCACTTGATTCTCTAATTTCTTCACATGAGTGCTGAGGTTTCCGAACTTGGTATTGTGGTTCAGGTACAGACCGTCTATCTTCCCATTGAAATCCACAGTCATATTCTGCTGTCTCTCTAAAACTCTGTCAACCATAGCTTCAATCTTTCTTTCCGGACTTTCAGGAGGAGGATTCTGGTAGTAGGTAGATTCATAAGTCATATTGTTGTTAAAGGACCTTCGCTGTGAATTCTGATTAAAGTTACTCCTTTGACCAGTGCCATAGGACTTCCTGTTGAAGCCTGAATTTCCTTGTCTCTGGAAACCATTCACATCAATGTAGTTTACATCTTCTTCATCAATCTCATATTCTCCAGACTCAATTGCTTCCACGTCCGCAAAAGTAACCTGCATCTTAAAAATCTCTGAACACTATCCAGTTTTGCCTTGACCTCTTCAATCTGGTCCTTTCTCACAGCTGGAGCCGATTTCCTTCTCTCAAAATTGGTGTTCTAGGTGCTACTACAAAATTCCAGGTTTTCAATCAATCTTGTAGCTTCTTCAGGGCTTCTGGTGATGAAGTTTCCCTCACTAGCTGTGTCTAAAGCCATCTGATATTGTAATCCAATACCTCTGAAGAAAGTGCTAAGAAGCTGCACTTTGTTGAACCCATTATGTGGACAGTCTCTCTGGTATGACTTGAATCTGATCCACGAATTTCAGAAAGATTCCGAAGGTTCTTGTGAAGAAGTAGCAATCTTGCTCCTCAGATCTTTTTCTTTTACGTCACCAAAGAAGTTACGCAAGAAAGTGTTTTTGATGTCATTCCAAGATGTCAGGGATCCTGGTGGTATTTTCTTAAGCCAATATGAAGATTCTCGAGCAAGTGAGGACTTGAAGAGCTTACAGAAAATATTGTCCTCAAGGACTCCATTGGCTTTAATAGCAGTCACTAGATCCTCAAATCGCTCCAGATGATCCATAGGGTGCTCATGTCGCAACCCATGGTAAGGTGTCTTCGCTACAAGTCCAAAGAAACCGGGCTTGGTCTCACAATCGTTTCTCTGAAAAGTTGGAGGACGAATGGCGGATCTGTTGGCATAGAATTGGTCTGGACGGTTGTACTCAGCTAGCGTTTGCTGAGCAGCTTGGGCGTTAGCTTCAGGTTGAGCTATTGCAGCGTCTGCTTCTTCTATGTATCAGGGATTACAGCCTCCTGGTCGTCTATCTTTTGACCTGCTATGTTACGCAGATGACCGTTGATGTCATGCAAGGCTCCATTCTCATTCTGAATCACAATTATAGGCGCAACCATTTGAACTCGTTTGCTGTTGTAAATCGATGCGGGTGAGATGTTGTCGATCGATGCTAAGTGATCAATGTCGGTCGATGCTAGAATTCTGATGACGATCGATGCTGGATGTATGTCGTCGATCAATGTTGTCGTCTTTCTCTGCGGATCGTACGTTCGAGTTTATGCGGGTCTGAGAATAGTAATTTTTGTCTTTTATTTCTTTTGGTACTCTTTTGCATGCACCTGAAAGACAAAGGAAAACAAAAATCAGTAACTTGAAAAGTAAAAAAAAAACTAGACTAAACCCTAGAAATTAAATCTAATGGTGATCAATGTTCCCCGGCAACGGCGCCAAATTTGACATGGGTGTGTTTACTGTTATAGCAGTGTATAAATATCCTAAACAACAAACTATCAAATTAACTCTTAATCCTAACACACAAAACAATATTCTTGCCAAGAGAGATCAGGTGTAGTACTTTGAGATCAAATCCACAGAGAGCAATGGCACATAATAGATTTCTTATTCCTGAAAGTTAAGCTAGGTGATTATATATATTGGTAACAAGTAATCAGTCTAATGAAATATTCCTAATTGGAGAGTGTAGATGCAATATGGAAAAATGCTAATAATGTAATTATGGAATTATGCAAATAATGTAAATATGAAACTATGATACTAAACTAACTAGATGTAATTGTAAATATGCTAGATCTAGGGTTTCAAGCTTAATGAATTATAAGGAATAAGAAGCACGGATATGTAAATATTCTAGAACTCTAATATTAACTATTCTGACCCTTTTAACTCCAACTCTCGTATGCGAGCAAAACAAAAGCCCATCGATCGACAGCTAAGGCCTGGTATCGATCGACGGTGAAATCGGAAGGAAGTGTGAATGAGATTTGATATGTTCACCAAGCTAATAAGACCAGCTCTCGCATTCACCAAACAACCTAGTTCAATGGAATCTATTCTGACGCAAAACCTACTCTCGTAGTCCTCCATGTCCTACTTTTGAGATCCTAGTTAGCTACTCTAGAATGCAAACATTAAGCACAACTCAATTGATGGATATTAACTTAACCTAGCAATCCTACTTTTGGGCTAATCCTTGATTGGTATCATTTAACCCTAAATCTAGTTAATAATTATTCAGACATAACCAAAGTAAGAAGAATAATCTGAATAAAAAGCATAGATAAAATACTGGGGTTCCAATACAAATCTCCCTATGGAGTTATGAATTACTTGTGTTGAAAGTGAGATAACTTCATCATCATAGCTCATATGTAATTAATTCAACTTCAGGGTGATTCTCCAGTGATGAGTCCAAATCAAGCTTTTTACATATGATACCTTCTGGTTTGATTATAATCAAGATGAAATTGTCAAATACCCAAACAAGGTAAATTGGAATCACTTCAGTTAAAAGTGGGATAACTTCTTCATCATAATTCCTATGATATTAATTCAACTTCAGGGTGATTATCCACTGATTCATGACTCCAAATCAAGCTTCTTATACCGTGATTTATTCTAGTCTTATTAGAATCAAGAAGAAATTGTCAAATCTCCAACAAGGGTAAACTGGAACTTCTTCGTTTGAAAGTGGAATAACTTCTTTATCATAAATTTAGTGATATTTATTCAACTGCAAGGTGAATCTGCACTGATTTATTACTCCAAATAAAGCTTCTTACATTGTGATTCATTTTGGTTTGATTAAAATCAAGAAGAAACTGTCAAATCTCCAACCAAGATAAACTGGAATCACTACGGTTGAAAGTGGGAGAACTTCTTCATCATAAGTCCTATAATATTGATATCTCCAAACAGGGTAAACTACAATCACATCGGTTGAAAATATGATAACTTCTTCATCATAACTCCTATGATATTGATTCAACTTCAGGGTGATACTCCACTGATTCATGAGTCCAAATCAAGCTTCTTACAGCGTGATTCATTCTGGTTTGATTAGAATCAAGAAAAAATTGTAAAATCTCCAACAAGGATAAATTGGAATCACTTCGGTTGAAAGTGAGATAACTTGTTCATCATAAGCCCTATGATATTGATTCAACTTCAGGGTGATTCTCCACTGATTCATAAGTCCAAATCAAGATTCTACAATCGTGATTCATTCTGGTTTGATTAGAATCAAAAATAAATATCCAATTCTCCGACCAAAATAAACTGGAATTACTTCGGTTGAAAGTTGGATAACATCTTCATCATAACTTCTATGATTTTCGTTCAACTTCAGGGTGATTTTCCACTGATTTATAAGTCCAAATCAAGATTCTTAGATCATAATTCATTCTGTTTTATTAATAATCAAGAAGAAAATGTCAAATCTCCATACATGGTAAACTGGAATCACTTTGGTTGAAAGTAGGATAACTTCTTCATCATAACTCCTATGATATTGATTCAACTTCAGGGTGATTCTATTCTTATTTATGAGTCCAAATTAATCTTTATACATCGGGATTCATTTTGTAAATTGTCAAATCTCCAAACAGGGTAAATTGGAATCACTTCGGTTGAAAGTGGGATAACTTCTTCATCATAAATCCTATGATATTAATTCAACTTCAAGGTAATTATCCAATGATTTAAGAGTCCAATTCAATCTTCTTACATTGTGATTCATTTTTTTTTATTAGAATCAAGAAGAAATTGCCAAATATCCAAACATGATAAACTGGAATCACGTCTGATGAAAGTGTGATAACTTTTTGATCATAACTTCTATGATATTGATTAAACCTCAGGGTGATTTTCCAGTTTCTAATGAGTCCAAATAGAGATTTTTAATCCTAATTCATTCTGGTTTGATTAGAATAAATAATAAATTACCAAATCACCAAACATGGTAAACTGGAATCGAGTTGGTTGAAAGTGGAGTAACTTCTTCATCATAACTCCTATGCTATTAATTCAATTTCAGGGTGATTCAACACTGATTCATGAGTCGAAATCAAGCTTCTTACATCGTGATTCATTCTGTTCTTATTAGAATCAAGAAGATCTTGTCAAACCTCCAACCATGGTAAACTGGAATTACTTGTGTTGAAAGTGGGATAACTTCTTCATCATAGCTCCTTTGATATTAATTCAACTTCAGGGTGATTCTTCACTGATGAGTCCAAAAAAAGCTCTTTACATTGTGATTCATTCTGGTTTGATTATAATCAAGAAAAAATTGCCAAATCTCCAAACAGGGTAAACTGGAATCACTTTGGTTGAAAGTGGGATAACTTCTTCATCATAACTCCTATGATATTTATTCAACTGCAGGGTGAATCTCCACTAATTTATTAGTCCAAACAAAGATTTTTACATCGTGATTCATTATGGTGTTATTAGAATCAAGAAGAAATTACCAAATCTTCAAACATGATAAATTGGAATCACGTCGGTTGAAAGTGGGATAACTTCTTCATCAAAACTCCTATGATATTCATTTAAGTTCAGGGTTCATCTCCACTGATTCATGAGTCAGAATCATGCTTCTAACATCATGATTCATTCTAGTTTGATTAGAATCTAGAATAAATTACTAAATCTCCAACTAGGGTAAACTAGAATCCCTTTGGTTGAAAAATGGGTATCTTCTTCATCATAACTCCTATGATATTGATTCAACTTCAGGATGATTATATAGTAATTTGTGAGACGAAATCAAATTTCATACATCGTGATTCATAATGGTTTTATTAGAATGAAGAAGAAATTACCAAATCTCCAAATAGGATAAACTGGAATCACGTCGGTTGAAAGTGAGATAACTTCTTATCATAACTCCTATGATATTTGAGTAACTTCAGGGTGATTCTCCACTGATTCATGAGTCCAAATCAAGCATCTTACATCGTGATTAATTCTGTTTTGATTACAATCAAGAAAAAAATGTAAAATCTTCAACTAACGTAAACTGGAATCACTTCGGTTGAAAGTGTGATAATTTCTTCACCATAATTCCTATGATATTAATTTAACTTCAGGGTGATTCTACACTGATTCATGGGGCCAAATTAAGCTTCTTACATTATGATTCATTCTGGTTTGATTAGAATCAAGAATAAATTGCCAAGTCTCCAACCAGGAAAAACTGGAATCACTTTGGTTCAAAGTGGGATAATTTCTTCATTATAACTCTTATGATATGATTCAATTTCAGGGTGATTCTCCACTGATTAATGAGTCCAAATTAAGCTTTTTACATCGTGATTCAATATGATTTGATTAGAATCAAAAATAAATTGCCAAATCTCCACACTGGATAAACCGGAATCACTTCGTTTGAAAGTGGATTAACTTCTTAATCATAAATCCTATGATATTTATTCACCTACAAGGTGAATCTCCACTGATTAATGAGTCCAAATCAATCTTATTACATCGTGATTCATTCTGGTTTGATTAGAATCAAATAATAAATAGCTAAATCTCCAACCAGGGTAATTTGGAATCATTTCGGTTGAAAGATGGGTAACTTCTTTATCATAACTCATATAGTGTTGATTCCACTTTAGGATGATTATCTACTGATTTATGAGTCTAAATAAAGCTTTTTACATCGTGATTCATTCTGATTTAATTAGGGTCAAGAAGAAATTGTCAAATCTCTAAACATGATTAATTGGAATCACGTGAGGTTAAAGTGGGAAAACTTCTTAATCATAACTTATATGATATTTATTCAACTGCAGGGTGAATTAGACTCATTATGGTTGAAAGTAGGATAACTTCTTCATCGTAACTCCTATGATTTTATTCAGCTTTAGCATGATTCTACAATGATTTATGAGTCCAAATCAAGCTTCTTACATCAGGATTCATTCTGGTTTGATTAGAATAAATAATAAATTGGAAAATTTCCAAACAAGATAAATTGGAATCACTTCGGTTGATAGTGAGATAACTTCTTCATCATAACTCCTAAGATAGTGATTCAACTTCAGGGTGATTCTCGCCTGATTTATGAGTCCAAATCAAGCTTCTTACATGGTGATTTATTCTGGATTGATTAGAATCAAGAAGAATTTGCTAAATCTACAAACAAGATAACAGAGAATCACTTTGTTTGAAAGTGTGATAACTTCTTCATAATAACACCTTTGATATTTATTCAACTTCAGGGTGATTCTCCACTGATTCATGAGTCCAAATCAAGCTTCTTACATCATGATTCATTCTCTTCTTATTACAATCAAGAAGATATTGTCAAATCTCCAACCATGGTAAACTGGAATTACTTCTATTGAAAATGGGATAACTTCTTCATCATAGCTCCTATGATATTGATTCAACTTCTGGGTGAATCTTCACTGATGAGTCAAAATCAAGCTATTTACATCGTGATTCATTCTGGTTTGATTATAATAAAGAAGAAATTTCCAAATCTCCAAACTGGGTAAACTAGAAGCACTTCGGTTAATAGTGGGATAACTTCTTCATCACAACTTCTATGATATTCATTCAAGTTCAGGGTTCATCACGACTGATTCATGAGTCCAAATCATGATTCCAACATCATGATTCATTCTGGTTTGATTAGAATCAAGAATAAATTACTAAATCTCCAACCAGGATAAACTAGAATCACTCAGTTGAAAGAAGGGTATCTTCTTCATCATAACTCCTATGATATTGATTCAACTTCAGGGTGGTTATATACTGATTTTGAGTCGAAATCAAGTTTCATACATCATGATTCATTATGGTTTTATTAGAATCAAGAAGAAATTGCCAAATCTCCAAATAGGATAAATTGGAATCACTTCGGTTGAAAGTGAGATAACTTCTTTATATAACTCCTACGATATTTGAGCAACTTCAGGGTGATTCTCAACTGATTCATGAGTCCATATCAGGCATCTTACATCGTTATTAATTCTGTTTTAATTAGAATTAAGAAAAAAATGTCAAATCTCCAACTAAGGTCAACTGGAATCACTTTGGTTGAAAATGGGATAACTTCTTCATCATAACTCATATGATAATGATTAAACTTCAGGGTGATTCTCCACTAATTCATTGGGCCATGATATGATTCTTACATCGTAATTCATTCTGGTTTAATTTGAATAAAGAAAAAATTGCCAAATTTCCAACCAGGATAAACTGGAATCACTTTAGTTCAAAGCGGGATAATTTCTTCATTAACTCCTATGATATGATTCAACTTCAAGGGTGATTTTCCACTGATTAATGAGTCCAAATTACGCTTTTTCAATCGTGATTTATTATGGTTTGATTAGAATCAAGAAGAAATTGCGAAATCTCCACACTGGATAAACCAGAATCACTTTGTTTAAAAGTGGGCTAACTTCTTAATTATAACTCCTATGATATTTATTCACCTATAGGGTGAATCTCCACTGATTTATAAGTCCAAATTAAGCTTCTTACATCATGACTCATTCTGGTTTGATTAGAATCAAGAATAAATAGCAAAATTTCCAACCAGGATAATCTAGAATCACTTCGGTTAAAGTAGGATAACTTCTTCATCATAACTGCAGGGTGAATCTCCTCTGATTAATGAGTCCAAATCAAGCTTCTTACATCATGACTCCTTCAGTTTTGATTAGAATCAAGATGAAATTTACAAATCTATAAAGGGGGTAAACTATACTCACTTTGGTTGAAAGTGGGATAACTTCTTCATCATAACTCCTATGAATTTTTTCAACTTTAAAGTGATTCTACACTGATTTACGAGTCCAAATCAAGCTTCTTAAATCGTGATTCATTATGGTTTGATTAGAATAAAAAAGAAATTGGAAAATTTCCTAACATGATAAACTGGAATCACTTCTGTTAAAAGTTAGATAACTCCTTCGTCATAACTTCTATGATATTGATTCAACTTCTCGGTGATTCTCCACTGATTTATGAGTCCTAATCAAGATTCTTACATCGTGGTTCATTATGGTTTGATAAGAGTCATGAAGAAAATTGCCAAATATCCAAACATGATAAACTGGAATCACGTCAGATGAAAGTGGGATAACTTCTTGATCATCACTCCTATGATATTGATTCAACCTCAGGGTGATTTTCCACTTTATTGTGGTCCAAATATAGATTCTTACATCCTAATTCATTTTAGATCAATTAGAGTCAAAAATAAATTACCAAATCACTAAACATGGTAAATTAGAATCGAGTCGGTTGAAAGTGGGGTAACTTCTTCATCATAACTCCTATGCTATTAATTCAATTTCAGGGTGATTCTACACGGATTCATGAGTCGAAATCAATCTTCCTACATCGTGACTCATTCTGTTCTTATTAGAATCAAGAAGATCTTGTCAAATCTCCAACCATGGTAAACTGGAATTACTTCTGTTAAAAGTGGGATAACTTCTTCAACATAGCTCCTATGATATTGATTTAACTTCAGGGTGAATCTTCACTGAGGAGTCCAAATCTAGCTTTTTACATCTTGATTCATTCTGGTATGATTATAATCAAGAAGAAATTGTCATATCTCGAAACAGGGTAAACTAGAAGCACTTTGAGTGAAAGTGGGATAACTTCTCCATCATAACTCCAATGATATTTGTTCAACTGAAGGGTGAATCTCCACTAATTTATTAGTCCAAATAAAGGTTTTTACATCGTGATTCATTATGGTTTGATTAGAATCAAGAAGAAATTAACAAATCTTCAAACATCATAAACTGGAATGACGTCGGTTGAAAGTGGGAAAACTTCTTCATCACAACTCCTATGATATTCATTAAAATTCAGGGTTCATTTCCACTGATTCATGAGTCCGAATCATGCTTCTAACATCGTGATTCATTCTGGTTTAATTAGAATCAAGAATAAATTACTAAATCTCCAACCAGGATAAACTGGAATCTCTTCGGTTCAAAGATGGGTATCTTTAACATCATTACTCATATGATATTGATTCAACTTCAGGATAATTATATACTGATTTGTGAGTCGAAATCAAGTTTCATACATCATGATTCTTTATGGTTTTATTAGAATGAAGAAGAAATTACCAAATCTCCAAATAGGATAAACTGGAATCACTTCGGTTGATAGTGAGATAATTTCTTTATCATAACTCCTATAATATTTGAGCAACTTCAGGGTCATTCTGCAGTGATTCATGAGTCCAAATAAAGCATCTTACATCGTGATTAATTTTTTTTTTGATTAGCATCAAGAAAAAAATGTCAAATCTTCAACTAAGGTAAACTGGAATCACTTCGGTTGAAAGTGGAATAATTTCTTCATCATAACTCCTATGATATTGATTTAACTTCAAGGTAATTCTCCACTGATTCATGGGGCCAAATTAAGCTTCTTAGAATCAAGAAGAAATTTCCAAATCTTTAAACAGGGTAAACTAAACTCACTTTGGTTGAAAGTGGGATAACTTCTTCATCATAACTCATATGATTTTATTCCACTTTAGAGTGATTCTACACTGATTTATGAGTCCAAATCAAGTTTTTTACACCGTGATTCATTATGGTTTGATTAGAATAAAGAAGAAATTGGAAAATCTCCAAACAGGATAAACTTGAATTACTTCGGTTGAAAGTGAGATAACTTTTTCATCATAACTCCTATGATATTGATTCAACTTCAGGGTGATTCTCGCCATATTTATGAGTCCAAATAAAGATTCTTTCATGTTGATGTATTCTGGATTGATTAGAATCAAGAAGAATCTGTCAAATCTACAAACAAGATAAAAGAAAATCACTTCGGTTGAAAGTGGGATAACTTCTTCATAATAACACCTCTGATATTTATTCAACTTCAGGGTGATTCTCCACTGATTCATGAATCCAAATCTAGCTTCTTACATCGTGATTCATTCTCTTCTTATTAGAATCAAGAAGATCTTGTCAAATCTCCAACCATGGTAAACTAGAATTACTTCTATTGAAAGTGGGATAACTTCTTCATCATAGCTCCTATGATATTGATTAAAATTCAGGGTGATTCTTCACTGATGAGTACAAATCAAGCTTTTTTACATCGTGATTCATTCTGGTTTGATTATAATCAAGAAGAAATTGACAAATCTCCAAACAGGGTAAACTATAAGCACTTCGATTGAAAGTGGGATAACTTCTTCATCATAACTCCTACAATATTTATTCAACTGTAGGGTGAATATCCACTGATTTATTAGTCCTGATAAAGATTTTTACATCGTTATTCATTATGTTTGGATTAGAATCAAGAAGAAATTACCAAATCTTTAAAAAGGATAAACTGGAATCACGTCGGTTGAAAGTGGGATAACTTCTTCATCACAACTCCTATGATATTCATTCAAGTTCAGTGTTCATCTCCAATGATTCATGTGTCCGAATCATGCTTCCAACATCGTGATTCAATCTGGTTTGATTAGAATCAAGAATAAATTACTAAATCTCCAACCAAGGTAAACTGGAATCCCTTCGGTTGAAAGATGGGTATCTTCTTCATCATAACTCCTATGATATTGATTCAACTTCAGGATGATTATATACTGATTTGTCAATCGAAATCAAGTTTCATACATAGTGATTCACTATGGTTTTATTAGAATCAAGAAGAAATTGCCAAATCTCCAAATAGGATAAATTGGAATCACTTTGGTTGAAAGTGAGATAACTTCTTTATCATAACTCCTATAATATTTGAGCAACTTCAGGGTGATTCTCAACTGATTCATGAGTACAAATCAAGCATATTACATCGTGATTAATTCTGTTTTGATTAGAATCAAGAAAAAATTGTCAAATCTCCAACTAAGGTCAACTGGAATCACTTTGGTTCAAAGTGGGATAATTTCTTCATTATAACTCCTATGATATGATTCAACTTCAGGGTGATTCCCCACTGATTAATGAGTCCAAATTAAGCTTTTAAATCCTGATTCATTATGGTTTGATTAGAATCAAGAAGAAATTGCCAAATCTCCACACTGGATAAACTGAATCACTTTGTTTGAAAGTGGGTTAACTTCTTTATTATAACTCTTATGATATTTATTCACCTATAGTGTGAATCTCCACTGATTTATGAGTCCAAATTAAATTTTTTACATCTTGATTCATTCGGGTTTGATTAGAATCAAGAATAAATAGCCAAATATCCAACCAGGACAATCTGGAATCACTTCGGTTCAAAGATGGGTAACTTCTTTATCATAACTCCTATGATGTTGATTACACTTCGGGATGATTATCGACTGATTTATGAGTCAAAATCAAGTTTCTTACATCGTGATTCTTTCTAGTTTGATTAGGGTTAAGAAGAAATTGTCAAATCTCCAAACATGATAAACTGGAATCACGTCGGGTTAAAGTTGGATAACTTCTTTATCATAACTTTTATGATATTTATTCAACTACAGGGTGAATCTCTATTGATTTATGTGTCCAAATCGAGCTTCTTACATCATGACTCCTTCTGGTTTGATTAGAATCAAGAAGAAATTTCCAAATCTCTAAACAGGGTAAACTAGACTCACTTTGGTTGAAAGTGGGGTAACTTCTTCATCATAACTCCTATGATTTTATTTAACTATAGAGTGATTCTACACTGATTTATTAGTCCATATCAAGTTTCTTACATCGTGATTCATTCTGGTTTGATTATAATAAAGAAGAAATTGGAAAATCTCCAAACATGATAAACTGGAATCATTCCGGTTGAGAGTGAGATAACTTCTTCATCATAACTCCTATTATATTGATTAACCTTCAGGGTGATAATCGACTGATTTATTAGTCCAAGTCAAGCTTCCTACATGTTTATTTATTCTGGATTGAATTGAATCAAGAAAAATTTGCCAAATCTCCAAACAGGATAAAAGAGAATCACTTCGTTTGAAAGGATAACTTCTTCATCATAAATCGTATAATATAGATTAATCTTCAGGGTGATTATCCACTGATTTATGAGTCCAAATCAGGCTTCTTACAATGTTATTCATTCTGGTTTGATTAGAATCAAGAACAAACTGCCCAAATTCCAAACATGATAAATTAGAATCACGTCAGTTGAAAGTGGGATAACTTCTTCATCATAACTCCTATGATAATGATTCAATTTCATAGTGATTTTCTACTGATTCATGGTCCAAATCAAGCTGCTTACATCGTGATTCATTCTGGTTTGATTAGAATCAAGAGGAAATTGTCAAATCTCCAACCATGATAAACTGGAATCACCTCGGTTGAAATCGGGAAAACTTCTTCATCATAACTCCTATAGTATTGATTCAACTTCATGTTGATTCTCCACTGATTTATGAGTCCAAATCAAGCGTCTTACATCGTGATTCATTCTTTTTGATTAGAATCAAGAAGAAATTGAAGAATCTCCAAACAAAGGTGACTAGGAATCACTTTGGTTGAAAGTGGGATAACTTCTTCATCATAACTCCCATTGTATTTTTCCAGCTTCAGGGTGATTCTTCACTGATTTATGAGTCCAAATCAAGCTTCTTACATCGTGATTCATTATGGTTTGATTAGAATCAAGAAGAAATTGTTAAATATCCAAATAAGATTAACTGGAATCACGTCGGTTTAAAGTTGGATAACTTCTCTATCATAACTTTTATGATATTTATTCAACTGCAGGGTAAATCTCCACTGATTTGTGTGTCCAAATCGAGCTTCTTACATCATGACTCCTTCTGGTTTGATTAGAATCAAGAAGAAATTTCCAAATCTCTAAACAGGGTAAACTAGACTCACTTTGGTTGAAAGTGGGGTAACTTCTTCATCATAACTCCTATGATTTTATTTAACTATAGAGTGATTCTACACTGATTTATTAGTCCATATCAAATTTCTTACATCGTTATTCATTCTGGTTTGTTTTAATAAAGAAGAAATTGGAAAATCTCCAAACATGATAAACTGGAATAATTCCGGTTGAGAGTGAGATAATTTCTTCATCATAACTCCTATTATATTGATTAACCTTCAGGGTGATTATCGACTGATTTACTAGTCCAAGTCAAGCTTCCTACATGTTTATTTATTCTGGATTGATTAGAATCAAGAAGAATTTGCCAAATCTCCAAACAGGATAAAAGAGAATCACTTCGTTTGAAAGTGGGATAACTTCTTCATCATAAATCCTATAATATAGATTAATCTTCAGGGTGATTCTCCACTAATTTATGAGTCCAAATCAGGCTTCTTACAATGTTATTCATTCTGGTTTGATTAGAATCAAGAACAAACTGCCCAAATTCCAAACATGATAAATTAGAATCACGTCAGTTTAAAGTGGGATAACTTCTTCATCATAACTCCTATGATAATGATTCAATTTCAGAGTGATTTTCTACTGATTCATGGTCCAAATCAAGTTGCTTACATCGTAATTCATTCTGGTTTGATTAGAATCAAGAAGAAATTGTCAAATCTCCAACCAGGATAAACTGGAATCACTTCGGTTGAAATCGGGAAAACTTCTTCATCATAACTCCTATAGTATTGATTCAACTTCATGTTGATTCTCCACTGATTTATGAGTCCAAATCAAGCGTCTTACATCGTGATTCATTCTTTTTGATTAGAATCAAGAAGAAATTGAAGAATCTCCAAACAAAGGTGACTAGGAATCACTTCGGTTGAAAGTGGGATAACTTCTTCATCATAACTCCCATTGTATTTTTTCAGCTTCAGGGTGATTCTTCACTGATTTATGAGTCCAAATCAATCTTCTTACATCATGATTCATTATGGTTTGATTAGAATCAAGAAGAAATTGTTAAATATCCAAATAGGATAAACTGGAATCACGTCGGTTAAAAGTGGGATAGCTTCTTGATCATAACTCCTATGATATTGATTCCACCTCAGGTTGATTTTCCACTTTGTAATGATTCGAAATAGAGATTCTTACATCCTAATTCATTCTGGTTTGATTAGAATCAAAAATAAATTACCAAATCACCGAACAGGGTAAACTGGAATCAAGTCAGTTGAAAGTTGGATAATTTCTTCATTATAACTCCTATGATATTAAATCAATTTCAGGAGGATTATACACTGTTTAATGAGTCCAAATCAAGCTTCTTACAACGTGATTCATTCTCTTCTTATTAGAATCAAGAACATCTTATCAAATCTCCAACCAGGATAAACTGGAATTACTTCTGTTGAAAGTGGGATAACTTCTTCATCATAGCTCCTATGATATTGATTTAACTTCAGGGTGATTCTTCACTGAGGAGTCCAAATCTATCTTTTTACATCTTTATTCATTCAGGTTTGATCATAATCAAGAAGAAATTACCATATCTCCAAACAGGGTAAACTAGAAGCACTTCGAGTGAAAGTGGGATAACTTCTCCATCATAACTCCAATGATATTTGTTCAACTGCAGGGTGAATCTCCACTGATTTATTAGTCCAGATAAAGCTTCTTACATCGTGATTGATTATGGTTTGATTAGAATATAGAAGAAATTACCAAATCTTCAAAAAGGATAAACTAGAATTACGTCGGTTGAAGTGGGATAACTTCTTCATCACAACTCCTATGATATTTATTCAAGTTCCGGGTTCATCTCCACTGATTCATGAGTCCGAATCTTGCTTCTAACATCGTGATTCATTCTGGTTTGATTAGAATCAAGAATAAATTACTAAATCTCCAACCAGGGTAAACTGGAATCACTTATGTTGAAAGATATGTATCTTCTTCATCATAACTCCTATGATATTGATTCAACTTCAGAATGATTATTTACTGATTTTTGAGTCGAAATCAAGTTTCATACATCGTGATTCATTCTATTTTGATTAGGATCAAGAAGAAATTGTCAAATCTCCAAACAGGATAAACTTGAATTATTTCGGTTAAAAGTGGGATAACTTCTTTATCATAACTCCTATGATATTGATTAAACTTCAGGGTGATTTCCCACTGATTTATGAGTAAGAATCAAGATTCTTACATCACATTTCATTCTGGTTTGATTAAAATCAAAAGAAATTACTAAATCTACACTGATTCATGAGTCCAAATCAATATTCTTACATGGTGATTTATTCTGGTTTGATTATAATCAAAATGAAATTATCATATCTCCAACTAGAGTAATATGAAATCACTTCAGTCGAAAGTGGGATAACTTCTTCATCATAACTCCTATGATATTGATTCAACTTCAGGGTGATTCTCCACTGATTTATGAGTCCAAATAAAGTTTCTTACATCGTTATTCATTCTGTTTTGATTAGAATGAAGAAATTGGAAAATTTCCAAACATGATAAACTGGAATCACTTCGGTTGAAAGTGAGATAACTTCTTCATCATAACTCCTATGAGTCCAAATCAAGCTTCTTACATGATGATTTATTCTTGATTGATTAGAATCAAGAAGAATCTGTTAAATCTACAAACAAGATAAAAGAGAATCACTTCTGTTGAAAGTGGGTTAACTTCTTCATAATAACACCTCTGATATTTATTCAACTTCAGGTTGATTCTCAACTGATTCATGAGTCCAAATCAAGCTTTTACATCGTGATTCATTCTCTTCTTATTAGAATCAAGAAGATCTTGTCAAACCTCCAACCATGGTAAACTGGAATTACTTCTTTTGAAAGTGAGATAACTTCTTCATCGTAGCTCCTATGATATTGATTCAATTTCAGGGTGATTCTTCACTGATGAGTCCAAATCAAGCTTTTTACATCGTGATTCATTCTGGTTTGATTATAATCAAGAAGAAATTGACAAATCTCCAAACAAGGTGAACTAGAAGCACTTCAGTTGAAAGTGGGAAAACTTTTTCATCATAACTCCTATGATATTTATTCAACTATAGGGTGAATCTCCACTGATTTATTAGTCCAAATAAAGCTTTTTACATCGTTATTCATTATGTTTGGATTAAAATCAAGAAGAAATTACCAAATCTTCAAACATGATAAAATAGAATCACGTCGGTTGAAAGTGGAATAACTTTATAACGCCCCGACCGCCCACGGCTAATGGGCCACCCACGCCTGCTCTCTCGGCCCTTGGGCTCCATCCCGTTCCAATGGTCGGTGCATAAATTTCCCAAAGGCTCGAAATCATTGTTTACTGTCCCTGCTATCACCACCCGATCTTTCCTCGTGTTTTGGCCTCACTCACACGGTACCGCGAATCACTTCCCGATAGGTCACCCATCCTTCCACTACTCCAGCATAAGCACGCTTAACCCTGGAGTTCTAAATGGATGTGTGACGGAAAAGGTAAGTCAACTTTGGTGACATAGGTAGCCAAATCAATTCTCTTAAGTCTTTCCACATATCACAACTCGGGATGTTACAATTCACCCCCTCTCACAGAACGCAACGTCCTCGTTGCGTCCCACAACAGGATTCAAGACGCCTCTCGGGTCTGAACCGAGATGGCTAACTAGCTTTGATACCACTTATAACGCCCCGACCACCCACGGCTAATGGGCCACCCACGCCCGCTCTCTCGGCCCGTGGGCCCCATCCCGTTCCAACGGTCGGTGCGTAAATTTCCCAAAGGCTCGAAATCATTGTTTACTGTCCCTGCAATCACCACCCGACCTTTCCCCGTGTTTTGGCCTCACTCACACGGTACCGCGAATCACTTCCCGATAGGTCACCCATCCTTCCACTACTCCAGCATAAGCACGCTTAACCCTGGAGTTCTAAACGGATGTGTGACGGAAAAGGTAAGTCAACTTTGGTGACATTGGTAGCCAAATCAATTCTCTTAAGTCTTTCCACATATCACAACTCGGGATGTTACAAACTTCTTCATCACAACTCCTATGATATTCATTCAAGTTTAGGGTTCATCTCCAAAGATTCATGAGTCTGAATCATGCTTCCAACATCGTGATTCATTCTGGTTTGATTAGAAACAAGAATAAATTACTAAATCTCCAACAAGGGTAAAGTGGAATCACTTCGGTTGAAAGATGGGTATCTTTTTCATCATCACTCCTATGATATTGAATCAACTTCAGGATGATTATATACTGATTTTTGAGTTAAAATCAAGTTTCATACATCGTGATTCATTATGGTTTTATTAGAATCAAGAAGAAATTGCCAAATCTCCAAATACGATAAATTGGAATCACTTCGGTTGAAAGTGAGATAACTTCTTTATCATAACTCCTATGATATTTGAGCAACTTCATGGTGATTCTCCACTGATTCATGAGTCAAAATAAAGCATCTTACATCATGACTATTTCTGTTTTGATTAGAATCAAGAAAAACTTGTCAAATCTCAAAATAAGGTAAACTTGAAGCACTTCGGTTGAAAGTGGGATAACTTCTTCATCATAACTCCTATGATAATGATTCAACTTCAGGGTGATTCTCCACTGATTCATGGGGTCAAATTATGCTTCTTATATCGTGATTCATTCTGGTTTGATTAGAATCAAGTAGAAATTGCCAAATCTCCAACCAGGATAAACTGGAATCACTTTGGTTCAAAGTGGGATAATTTCTTCATTATAACTCTTATGATATGATTCAACTTCATGGTGATTATCCACTGATTAATGAGTCCAAATTAATCTTTTTACATCTTGATTCATTATGGTTTGATTAGAATCAAGAAGAAATTGCCAAATCTCCACACTGGATAAACCGAATCACTTTGTTTGGAAGTGGGTTAACTTCTTAATCATAACTCCTATGATATTTATTCACCTATAGGGTGAATCTCCACTGATTTTGTAACGTCCCGGTTACTGGTTTGTATTGGTTTAATTTGATATTATGATTAAACCAAACTTTCGGTCATATATGCTGGTTGCTAAATGGGGCGGTATATGAACAATATCATATATGTTAGATCTGGGGTTGGTCGGGTGATTTTTATGAAGATCTAGTTCGATTTGTGGGTTTGCTTGTGAAGACGTTTTGTAACTTAAACCAATTTGCTCTCTTTCGATTAAATGTTTTACAGAGATCTTAAGTTTACAATGTTTTGTTCTTAGGTCTAGCTCCCAGAAAACTTGCCCCTTCTGTGTGTCATTTCTCCCATTTTATAACTCCTCTTCGGTCCTCTGTTCGCCCTAGCTCGTGGTCCATCTTCTGTTGGGCCGGGCTTTCTCATGGGCCGACCAACAGCTCGAAGCGGGCTACAACGGACCGGCTTAGACAGCTCGCGATTTCTGAGCTCGTGTCATACTGCGGGCATCAAGTCCGTACGACCAACTTTCCGTCGGCTTGGGACCAAGCCGTTGTCTCTTGCCCGCGATCGGCTCATGGGCCCTCCCTGATGCTTTAATTCTGTGGGCCGACTTTTCACCCGATGGGCCTTGAGGAGGGAATATAATCCATCTCCAACAGTAAGCCCCCCCCCCAGTTCGTTCGAAATGAACGCGACCAAACTTCGGACGGATTTCTCGTATTTGGTTTGGAGGGTGATAAGGGGGGCGAATATGAATCGAGCAACTGGGACGCATGGTCCGATGTACTTTTGGTCCGCAGCTTTTACCTTGGAGCATTTCCGGAGGAGACTCTCGAACTCGTTTTAGCGAGGTGTAGGTTTGGTCGTCAGGGTGCCTGATCAAGACCGGTTAGGGCTTTGTTTTACGGTAGTGACCGGTTTGGCTCGGGAAGCGGAAGCGACGTTACTAGGCCCAGTAGGCCCATCTAGGGTAATGATGATGCGAATCTAGGGTTCCCCCCCTTTTTCCTATAAATAGGAAGGATCAGAGTCTCTTTCTCCATTCTTCTCCGCGACCTCAGGTACTTTCTTTCTCTCCCTTCCCCTTATACTTTCTCGCTCTATGCTCTTTGATTAGTTCATCGATTTTGGGATCCCGATCCGATCGTAAGTTTTCCGAGGCGGAGAAGGGAAAAGCAATTGTTTCGTCCTCGGCGACGAATCCAAAAACACCAGAGGGAGGGTTTCCAGCAGAAGATCCTTGCCTGGCTCATCGGGATGCCCTAAGAGATATGGAGGGCTTGGATCTATCACAGCGACTGTTGGTCGCTGATGCCGAGCGACTACATTGGAGCGATGATGACGGTCACCCGATGGTCGACGAGAGGGATTCGGATCCGACAGCTGACGAGATCGGCGGGGGGGGGGGGGGGGGGGTGCGAATCATCGTGAGCGACGAGCCTTTGGTCCTACCCGACGATGAGTCCTTTTATCCGATTAAGTACCATGAAATCGGAACTTTCGAGCGTTTACCCGCGTTAGATCCGGAGCTTGTTCGCCAGTCAACGGTGAAGGGCAAAACTGGTGGGACGTACGCGGGACTTGGTCCACGGTTGGGAGCGTGAAGGAGGTCCTGAGGACGAGTGGTGGCGTGGGAGTCACGTTCATTATCCCGAGAGACGACCAGCGACCATGGACTCCTCCGGTAGGCTACCAATGCGTATACGATTCGTTCTTCCAGAAGGACGTGAAGCTATGGTTCCCCATTCCGAGGCTGGTGACCTCGTACTGTTTTCGTTGCGGGGTGGCGATCTCCCAGATGATCGTAGGAACCTGGCGCATCGCGGTCGCACTTATGGTTATGGCGGCAGAGGTTGACGTATCGATGAGTGTCAGAGTCTTCGAGGAGATGACGATGACGAGTGCCCAGCCGAACGGTTTGTTCTCGCTCCAGATGAGGCCGGGTCTGAATATTTTGACTGGCCATCCGAACAAAACCCCACATTGGGAACGGTACTACTTCTATGTGAATAGCGACGAGGCCGCCTTCTAAGAACCCCCAGATAATGGATACCGCGTTCGATGGAGCTATAGACTTGGTTAGGCTGATTTAGCAGAGCAAATTTTGATCGCGTCAGTGACTGACCATCCTTTTTCATTTTACTTTTTGCAGTTACGCACCCTAGCACGAAAGCCTATCCTAAGGACTTTTTCCCGAAAGCCTTGAAGATCGCAGCTCTCAGTCAGGAAAAGTGGTCCTGCATTTCTCGCAAACGGATTCGGAAAAATCAAGATCGCATAGCCAGAGGTAATGTCTACTTTGTGCTTCAGGATACTCTTTTGGATCTTGTATAATAATACTACTTTTGGTCGCAACCGACTGGGCATCCAATATCCCATGCGAACAAAGTCGCGGTCCGAGACTCAAGCTCGTCCTCAAAGAACCGGTTGGTCGCAGAGGGAAGAAGAAGAGGAACCGAGAGATGAAGGACATTCCGAATTTTAGTTTGTTGCTCGCGGACGATCTTAGAGGAGTGGAGCTGCGGGATGTCAATCCCCTTTCGGTGCTGGACGCCATGGATGCTTGGGCACCTATTCGTGATGACGGGGGTGCGGACCCTGGGACCGGGCTGGATGAGGTCCTGACTGCGGAAGACACCGAGTCGGAAGGAGGCTTGGTTCGCACAAACTCAAGGAACAGTGCAAAGCGTGCTAGGACTAAAGATCCGAACAAAGAAGCTCAATCGCCGACGGATCGGGAAAACGACAAGGGTTCTGCTCGGGGCGAGGAAAATGACCAACCTTCCGAATCGGCGAAGGGATTGATCTCAGAGGAGCAACCCTCGAAGAGAAGGAAGAAGAAGAAGAAGAAGAAGAAGAAGAAGAAGAAGAAGAAGAAGAAGAAGAAGAAGAAGAAGAAGAAGAAGAAGAAGAAGAAGAAGAAGAAGAAGAAGAAGAAGAAGAAGAAGAAGGAGGAGGAGGCTGCCGAGGAAACTGTTCCTGCTCCGGAAGAAGCCGAGGATTTAGTCTCTGGAGATGCCAATGGCGAAGAGCATGGAAGGGAGGACCCGCGAGCCCTTGAGGAGCCGAGTGCTCCTATCGTTGATGATGTCATTCCCAACTCGTCAAAAAGGGCGGTCGAGAAGGAGATAAAGATTGCGAAGCGCGCTCGTCCTTCATCGTCTCACCATGTGAACTTCCGCTACTCCAGTGGGGCAACTCCCTTGGTTAGCGACGCCCATGTCTGTGCTGAGCTGCTTCGCCAGGTGAAGGGTGGATCACGAGATATGCCGGAGGTGGGCGATCTCCTTCTCTCGGAGCTCTACATCGATGCGGCTCGGAATGCTCTCCTGGTATGTGGTCGCTTTCCTTTTGTCCTGTTTTTGCTCCTTTTTGTTGCTTATCCTTAGTTTGTTTTGTTGTTCGCTTCGAGCAGTCTGAGGGTTGATGGAACCATTTGGTTCAAGAGTATGACCGGGCTGTGAAGCAGACGGTGATCAAGCTGAAGGCCGCCGAAAAGGATGCGGCGAGCAAGGACGCCTTCGTGAAGAGGAAAGGGGCTGAGTTCCTCGAAGTTTCCAAGAAGGCGGTGGAGGAGAGAGACAAATGGGTTGCTCGCTCCAAGGCCGAAAAGGCAAAGGTCGCAGAGCTATCTGCGGAGCTGGAGAAGGCCCATCTACGAATTAGGGAGCTCGAGCGCGAGAACGCCGAGGTGATAACTACTCGAGATGCCGAGGTGATTCGCCTAAGGGAATCCCGAGTCCGCGAGGTGACCCTTGAGCGTTCAAGGGTAGTGGATGCTATGACTGCCAAATGCTTTCGGAGATTCGAGGGCATCAGGGAGTACATGGCTCGCTGGGACCTCTTCAAAGAAAAGCGACTGTTCCTCAGCCAGACCAAAGGAGCAGGCGACTGCCTGAAGATGCTGAAGGACCAGAAAGGGCTCCAGGTTCCGCAAGTTATCCTGGATTTGCTTGCGGCCATGGAGGCTGAGTTTCAGCTTGCCTTGGATGAGGCAAAGGTCCGAGATCTCCCGAAAGAGATCCTCACACTATCTCCGCTTGTCCTTCGATCGAGGTTCATCGCCGACGATCCCCCTCCCAGTTTTAACCAGTTTGGGACGAACGAGGGAGCGATAAACCCTTTGACCGCAGCCAACCTCAGGATACCTGGCCGTTCTATGCATGGAGAAGTCCAAGTCCCGACCGTTGAGGAGCCGGAGGGAAGCCAGGCGGTTGAGCAACCCGAGGAGGATACGGAAGTCTAGGTTTAGACGCATTTTCATTTTGTTGTAGTTGTTTTACTCCCTTTTTTCTTTAACTTTCGATGGGAGTTCACCTTTGTAACATTCTTCTGATGATATGATTAATAGAACTTTATTTTCGTCTCGTGCTTTCCATGTGTTCTTCCGCGTCCAATTTGATCGAATCGTCAAGGTTGTCTTAGGTTTTAAATTCGGCGGTTGATTGCCTATTATCGATGTGTTTTTCGATCGACCGAGTGAACACAGACGTTTCACTGGGTGATTCCCTACCATTGATTTACTCGTTGATCGGTCGAGTAGACATAGGCGTTTCACTAGGTGGTGGCCTTAATTTTTATAGGAGATAGGAGCTTTCCCCTTTAGTGTGGGTTGTCCTCGCAATGTGATCGGGACAGGTGTTTGGTTGGCCAGACCTTTTCCTGCGGGATCATTGGAGGGTCCATCTGTTTGGTACTTATCCTTCCTTTTGCATTTTGTTAAGGCAAACATTGATGACAGAAGGTTAATAGCGGCCGAACGGTGTTCTTGCTAATGTTTGCCTTGGTTTCGTATATATATTTTTTTTTGTTTGGCGGCTGTGCCTGGAGGGGGGCTGCCTACGTACCCAAGAAGGGATCAAGCCGTTCGTAGTTCGTTTGGGCGAGCAGAAGTGATCCGAAATGCACATCTGCTCGACGGGTAAAAGTGGCCGAGGGGCGCATTTACTCGATTTCTTTTTTGTTTGGCGGCTACGCCTGGAGGGGGCTGCCTACGTACCCAAGAAAGGATCAAGCCATTCGTAGTTTGTTTGGGCGAGCAGAAGTGATCCGAAAGGTACATCTGCTCGATGGATAAAAGTGGCCGAGGGGCGCATTTACTCTTTTTTTTTTTTTTTGGCAAAAGTGACTGTTGTCATTTGCTCGTTGGTTGTAATGTTAATGCTCGTAGTATTTGCGTAGGTTGGAGGCGTTCCAAGATCGCGGGATCGGTTCTCCAGAGGAGGTTTGCAATTTGTAGACTCCGGGTTTAACTACTTCTACAATCTTGTAGGGTCCTTCCCAATTCGTGCCGAGTTTGCCGGCTCCCCATTCTTTCGTGTTGTCGAAGACTTTGCGCAGAACGAGGTCGTTGAGGAGCAGTGGGCGAGGGTTGACCTTCTTGTTGTAGTAGCTCGCTGCTAAGTTCTGGTAGTTCTGAATGCGGAGTAGTTCTTGGTCGCGGAGTTCTTCTATGTTGTCGAGTGCGTCGAGGTGCATGTCTCGATTTATGTCGTCGTTGTCGGGCAACTTTGCTCGTCGCAAGCTCGCGATATTAACTTTGGCTGGTGACATGGCTTCGACACCATAAGCAAGGGAGAATGGCGTAAGGCCGGTGGCCGTTCGCGGTGTTGTGCGATGCGACCAAAGGACTCCATCTAGTTTGTCTGTCAAGTGGCTTTTTTTTAGGTCGAGTCTCTTTTTGATCCCGTCGATTATGGTTTTGTTTGTTGCTTCGTCTTGGCCGTTCCCTTGAGGATAACGCGGGGTAGATGTAGTTAGCCGAATCCGCCATTGGTCGCAGAAGCCGCGAAAGCTGTTTGAAATGAATTGGGAGCCGTTGTCGGTAACGATCTCGTACGGGAGACCGTGTCTGCAAATGACGTATTTCCATACAAATTTCTGGACTTCCTTTTCCGTTATTTTGACAAACGACTCTGCTTCTACCCATTTTGTGAAATAATCGGTCATAACGAGCAGAAACCGATGTTTTCGCAATCTGGGGAGTGGTCCGACTATGTCCATTGCCCAACGCATGAAAGGGTAAGGCGCCGTCGTTGTGCGAAGGAGTTCAGTAGGGCTGTGTATATCCGGCGCATGCCGTTGACACTTGTCGCAAGCTCGGGCGTACTGCTCACAATCCTTCATCATGGTCGGCCAGTGATATCCAAGGCTTTTGATCTTGAGGGCGAGGGCGAGTCTGCCGGAGTGGCTGCCAGCTTCTCCGTTATGCGTTTCGGCCATGACGAGGTAAACCTCTTCCCCGTTTATACAAGTAAGAAGGATTTTATTTGCTGTTAATCGGTAAAGAGTGTTGCTTATGAGAACGTAATTGGTGCAGTGTGCCTTGAGGCGTCGAGCTTCCCATTTATCGGAAGGAAGGGTGCCGTGTGCTAGGAATTGGATGAAAGGGGTGCGCCAGTCCATTTCCTGAGGCTCGGAAGTATCGGATGAAGAAATGGCAACGACGATGTCCGCTTCGTCGTTGGAGATAGTTATGCTCGGATAAGGAATGCGGTGAATCAGTATAGTGCATTGCATTTGAACCTTGAGTTTGCTACCGAGGGCGGCAAGTGCGTCGGCACAGACATTTTCTCCACGAGGAACCTTGGTGAGGGTGAAATGCTCAAAAGAGCTTGCAAATTGCTGGACTACTTTGAGATATGCTTCCATGTGGTCGTTCCGTGCGTCGTAATTACCGTTAAACTGATGGGCCGACGGCTTTTGCGAGTTGCATTCCGTCGATTAGGGACTCGTATTCAGCCTCATTGTTGGAAGCCTGAAAGTCCAGACGGAAGGATTGGCGGATTAACTCGCCGGTAGGGGATTGGAGTTGAACACCGGCTCTAGAGCCTTTAGTTGTTGATGATACATCGACGTGTAACACCCAGTTGGCCTCTGGCAGGCAAGGCAGGACTCAAGCTCGGGAGCCAATTCGATCAGAAAATCGGCAAGGACCTGTGACTTCACGGAAGATCTGTCTTTGTAGGTGATGTCATGTTCGCTTAACTCGACGGCCCACTTGGAGAGTCGACCGGACTGGTTCATATTTTGCATGATGGTCCAGAGAGGTTGATTTGTCAGCACGAGGATCGAGTGTGATTGGAAATAAGGCCTGAGTTTCCTCGTTGAGGTGACTACGGCGAGTGCCATTTTTTCTAGCGTGGAGTAGCGAGTTTCTGCATCTACCATTCGCTTACTTGTGTAAAAGATGGGCTTCTGTTCGCCGCGGTCTTCGCGGACAAGGACACTGCTGACAGCAGTGGAGGACACGGCTATGTATAGATACAGGATGTCTCCTTCCTCTAGCTTCGCGAGAACCGGTGGTGTGGTGAGGTACGCTTTAAGTCGGCCGAAGGCCTCCTCACAATTATCGTCCCAAATAAATCTTTTGTTCCCTCGTAAGAGCTCGAAGAACGAGAGGCATTTGTCCGTGAATCGGGAGATGAATCGATTTAGGGCCGCAATCCGGCCTGTTAATCGCTGGACCTCTTTGCTGTTTTTGAGACTTAGGAGCTCGAGGATTGCTGAGATTTGCTTCGGGTTAGCCTCAATGCCTCTTTGAGTGACGATATAGCCAAGAAATTCCCCGGACATTACTCCGAATGTGCACTTGGCCGGATTGAGTTTCATTCCATATTTGTTGAGGATGAAGAAACATTGTTCCAGATGCGCGAGGTGATCGGTTGCTCGTAAGGACTTGACGAGCATGTCGTCAATGTAGACTTCCATCGTGGTGCCAACTTGATCGGCGAACATCTTGTTAACGAGTCACTGATAGGTCGCGCCAGCGTTTTTGAGACCGAAAGGCATGACTTTGTAGCAGTATGTACCGCGATTGGTGATGAACGCGGTCTTCTCGCGGTCGTCTGGGTGCATCAAAATTTGATTGTACCCAGAGAAGGCGTCCATGAAGCTAAGAAGCTCGTTACCAGAGGTTGATTCAACTAAGCGGTCGATATGCGGAAGCGGGAAGCTGTCCTTAGGGCAAGCCTTGTTGAGATCAGTAAAATCGACGCAGACACGCCATTTGCTATTTTTTCATTCGGACGACAACCGGGTTCGCGAGCCACTTGGGATATCGAACTTCGGAAATGAAACCGGTCGAGAGCAAGCGATTCGTCATTTACCGCCTTAGCGCGCTTGGGTCCGAGCTTTCGTCGTTTTTGGCGTACCGGCTTGAAAGTTGGATCTACAGTGAATTGGTGGACAGTCACGGCCGGATCGATCCCCGACATGTCGGTTGTCGTCCAGGCGAAGGTTGAGGCGTTGCTGGTGAGGAAAGAGATGATGTGATCTTTGTGGTCGTCGGCTAAATAGGCTCCTACTCAGACTGTTCTGCTCGGGTCGGCGGCATCGATGCCGATTTCAACAATTTCCTCTTTAAGCGGGTAAAGTTTCTCGATAGGTTGGGCCACCGTGTTGACGTGTGGGTTAGGCCGGCGAGCTTTGATTTCATTGACTAATAGGTCACGGGCTGCATGTTGGTCGTCTCGAATCGTGAGTATCCGACCATTGGCTCCGGGAAGTTTGATACATTGATGATACGTTGAAGGTATTGCCTTCATGGAATGTATCCAAGGGGTCCCGAGGATCACGTTGTAAGGCGCGCGAACATCGATGATTGAGAACTTAACGTGTTTGGTTATCCCTTGAACGGATACATAGAGTCGTATCGTCCCCAACACCGTTTCAGATGATCCATTAAAGCCTGTAAGTGCTCTAGTGGATGGCTTGATTTGACGCGGATCGACTCGCATCTTATCCAAGGTCGCTTGAAAGATCAAATCGACGGAGCTGCTGGTGTCGACGAGTATCTTCGTCACCTCACAATCGCCGATTCCGAGTTCGACGAGGAGAAGATCATTATGAGGAACATGAACGCCGGCCAGATCAGCAGCGGAGAAAGTGATCTGGGGATCATTCTCCGGAACGGATGGCCAGTTCCTGGCGGTCGTGGCTTTGCGACGAAATTCCTTAACAGAACGAACCGAGTCGTCGCAGGGTGGGGATCCTCCCATGATAACAATCAGCCTAGTCGCATGGGTATCGAATGCGGTACTGCGGAGTTTGTGAAGTTTGACCCGAAGGTCGGGGACGGTTGAGTTCAGACGATCGCGAAGGTCCGCGACTCTGGAGTTGAGATTGGTGCACAGATCGAGTGGACCTTGGTCCAATTGCTCGCGCGTATCCGTTGTCTTTGAGTTTAGTTTTGTGCGCAGGTCGTCAGGACCTGGGTTCAGTTGCTCGCGCATACTCGTAGCCTTCGAGTTGAGTTTGGCTCGAGGTCGGCTCTACTGCCATCATTCGGCTGAGGAATATGTGAGTGAGAGGGAGCTTTTCTTTTGAGCGTAGTTCGAAGATCGTGGTGAGGTGGTTCCTTGGTCGGAGGCGATGAGGAAGAACCAGCGAGGATAGTAAATATCTTACGCCGGGACTTAGGTTTATCGTCATCGAAAGACGAATGATCGTCCTGGCGAGCAGCAATCGGTTCAGACCGTCGTGAAGGCTCTGCGTCGTGCCTGCGCTGGGGGTTCTTCTTCTTGTCTTTAATTTTGGACCAGCTCTTACTGTTCTTGTTTTGTTTGGATCGAGGAGGCTAGATGTTTGTCTGGCCGTTAGAGAAGACCGCTAGTAGGAGCTCGTGTAACTGCATGCACTCCTTGGTGTCGTGTTCGTTGACCTTATGGTAGTCACAGTACTTGTTTTCGTCGAAGGTCGTTTGGGGAACGCTTGCAATGCTAGTTCGTGGGGGGACGACTTTGCCATCGCTATCCCTTTCCCAGACATTCCATCCTGGCTCGTGGACGATCAGCGCGGAGGCGGAAGCTTCGTCTCCCGCGACGGCGTACATGGTGGATTTCTTCTTCCCACCTTGGCGTAGGGCGCGTGCTGTCGCGGCTCAAGAGGCGTGTCCGCTGATTTGGGAGCCGTCTGCTTGGCTGTATTCTGCTTTGTATAGAACGCGCGTTTATCTTCCTCGAGCATGGTGAAGTTTTTGGCGCGATGAAGAGCGTCTTGCAAGGATACAGTAGGGTGAGAGTAGAGGTTTTTGCGGAACTCGGAATTGATCCACAGCGTGTGTCGTAGGGCCTCGACAGCGGTTTTGTCGTTAACGTCTTGCTTGAAACGTTCCATATAGTCTTTGAGGCTCTCGGAAGAACCTTGGGACATCTTCCAAAGGTCCGAGATGGAAGCTCCGTCGCGAGTGAACATGACGTAGTGCTTTAGGAAGGCGGCGGAGAGGTCGTGGAAGTTATCGATAGAACCTTTAGCAAGCCTAGAGAACCACGTAAGAGCCGGTCCGGAGAGACTTTCGACGAAGAGCTGGCAAGAACCGGCATCCTTTTCTTCGTCGCTAAAGTGGGCGCGAGCGACAGCGATGTTGAATGTCGTCATATGGTCGGTAGGATCCGAGTCGCCGGTGTACGGCTGGATACGGAGCTTCTCTGTTTGTCGGATCTTGACGTCCTTAATCCGACGAGTGAAGGGGTTGCGCAGGGTAGCTTCAAGGACTCTTTCGATCTCCGGGGCCGAGCTGGTCACGCGGTGTATCTTTGAGTGGATGTCCCAGAGTGAGTGTTGAAGCTGCGCGATCTGTCGGCTCGTTGCGGGATCTGAGAGGTCAGATGTCAGATCTGAGCCGGTGGCTGCCAGTTCCGTCGGTGCTGTTCGAGGGAGGGCCTCCTGCGCAGGAGCGTCAGCAAGAGGGTTGACAGAGAAGAGCTGTCGGCGAACAGTAGGTGGGTTGCTCGTGGCCCCAAGAGGAGGGGATAGGGCGGCGGCGAGGATGTTGAGGCGCTCGTTCGTCGCCTTTTGTACTTCGTCCTGCTGGGCGAAATGAGCTAGAATGGTGTCCATGATTTCGGTCATGGTTGGTGCGGTAGCGATGGCCGCTGGCCGCTCGTCGGTAGTTGCGTCGTCAGTGCTCATCGTTTAAGTCGTAACGTTACTTCGGCGAGGTCCCACGGTGGGCGCCAAATGTTAGATCTGGTGTTGGTCGGGTGATTTTTATGAAGGTCTAGTTCGATTTTTGGGTTTGCTTGTCAAGACGTTTTGTAACTTAAACCGATTTGCTCTCTTTCGATTAAATGTTTTACAGAGATCTTAAGTTTACAATGTTTTGTTCTTAGGTCTAGCTCCCAGAAAACTTGCCCCTTCTGTGTGTCCTTTCTCCCATTTTATAACTCCTCTTCGGTCCTCTGTTCGCCCTAGCTCGTGGTCATCTTCTGTTGGGCCGGGCTTTCTCATGGGCCGACCAACAGCTCGAAACGGGCTACAACGGACCGGCTTAGACAGCTCGCGACTTCTGAGCTCGTGTCATACTGCGGGCATCAAGTCGTATGACCAACTTTCCGTCGGCTTGGGACCAAGCCGTTGTCTCTTGCCCGCGATCGGCTCATGGGCCTTTCCTGATGCTTTAATTCTCTGGGCCGACTTTTCACCCAATGGGCGTTGAGGAGGGATTATAATCCATCTCCAACAGTATATCCACTTCTCCACGAAGAAACCTAAAACTTCCTTATTATCTCAGCCGCCCTCGCCTCTTTGCCACCACGATCACCATTGCGCTCCTCCCTAGTTGTTTTTTTCTAATCTCCATCGTAAGTTGTGCACTACGGAGGAGACGTGGCATAGCAATCAAAAATTATCATCGGAGAAACTGCTCATCTCTGTTGCTCACCGACCTGCTGCGGAGAGATGTTCACCGCTGGAGACGTCACGTCATAGTGGAGACTAAGCTTCACCGTCGGATAGCCATGATTGTGGCTTTGATATTAGATTTGGTATGTGTGCGATGTGTAGACGATACAAACCTAATGGGAACCGTGTTATTGCATCACCACCGTGCACGGTACACCACCACCGTGATTTACCAACCACCACCGCTCGACGCAAAGTTATCGCAGTCCACCAGAAAGTTACGTTGTCACTGCCGGAGTCCACTTCTCGGATCGCGCCTAATGTCGTTGTAGTGACCCAAACCCACTTCCCTATTCATTTCAGGCCCAAGCCTCAGGCCCATCCGAATCTGCCAAAGGTATTGGCTATAAAAGCCATTTCTTCACCTTTTTTTCATAACTTCATGCAAGTAGAGAGAGTTTGGAGAGAGAGTTTGAGAAAGAGTGTTTGGTTTTGTAGAGAGAGACTCGCCTGAGCTAGTCGCCGGAGCAACCCCACGCCGTGATCACGTCCAGCTCGTCACCACCGACCCCCAGCCAAGGTAACCACCGGAAACCACCATGGTTTTAGTTAAGTTTTGAGCCGTTTAGTAAATCGTCCATAACTTCCTAACCGTTGAGAATCTCGTGCATGCAAGGCCACCATCGCGTTCTACTCGTCGAGACGAAGCCGTAGACACCAAAAACGTCGCAATCGGAGCTCGGAGTCGCCGTCACGCGCCCCCGCAAGATCGCCCTTCGCGCGCGCGTGTAAGCCACGCGCCGCCGCCTCTCGCCGGAGCGCCGCTGCCTCTCGCCGGAGCGCCGCCGTCGCCTCGCCGGAGCCACCGCAGCCGGCCGCCGTCCGCCCGACACCGGGAAGCCGCCGCCGCCGCGCCTCCGCCGTCCGTCCGCCGCCGGTGACCGCCGGTAAGCCGCCGCTTGTTCGCCGGACCGGTGACCGGAGTCCGGTGACTCGCCGGCGACTCGGTCAACTCGGCCGGGTTGACTCGGCGAGTCAACTGTTGACTCGGTCAACCGGTTTAGGTTGGTTAGTTCGGTTATTTGTTTGGTTAGCTAAACCGGCGGTTAAAATTAATTAGAAATCGGTTAGGGTAAACCGATTGGTTATTGGGAATTGATTTCGGTTAGGATAAACCGGATTGAAATCGAATTGGTTTTGTTTCAATTGAATTCGAAATCGGTTAAGGTCAAACCGATTGGTCAATTCAAATTGATTTCTGGTCAAGGTTGACCGGGTTGACTTTGACCTGCGAGTTGACTTTTCTGTAATCGCCCGTTTTCGCCCGTTCGAAGGTCAATCTGACTCGGAATTTCGATCTGATTTCAGATTTGGGATCTATTTGAGCAGCTGGAGTTCATAGAGACACTTTCCCCCAGTTGCCAAGGTGAGGGTCTACTTCCGAACGATTCGTACGTGACTTAGAATTTTAAATAAATATAATTTATTTCTATTGTGTTCCGTCTGCGTGAAATCGAGTCTGTTATTGCTTGATTAGTTTTAGGTTGCTTGCTTAAACCGGAACTAGGTGGTTAGAGGATTCAACATTGATCGCTTCACTTAATGTAATCTTTAGTTAGAACTGTTTGGCCGGATACAGAGACGGACTTCTGTATGTCCGGATTGTATGAGGGGCTACGGCCAGTCAGTCGACCGGCTGGACCGTAGTCTGGTGTGGTCGATAAAGCGTCTGAGGGCTGTGACACCGAGCACTCTCTCGGAAGTGTGATTTTGGCCTGTTAGTGGGCAGCGGGTGTGTGACTCGCTAGGACCATTGTTTGCTTGCTTGGGTACTTTAGGTACCGTGTTTGACATGCACTAGAATTAATTTATATTTATTTGGAGTGCTATGTCCGGGTATACGGACTTCGGGGTAGCATTCCATACCTCACTGAGCGACTCCCCTGTTGCTCACCCCTCTTTCTTCCCCTTGCAGGTGAGACCGATCAGCAGGAGTGATCATATTGGACCGGTGCTATTAGGCTTTTGGGCTTCTATAGTATTTTATCTTATTTTAACGTATTTTATCGTTATTGGGCTTGGAAGCCTTTGGACTTTTATCGCTTATGTTATTTCAGACTTTCGGTTTATGTTGTTGACGTTATTACGGATGTGATATATCGGGCCTTGGGCCGTTTTATGGTTTGGAATTATGTGGTATGAAGTACGTCGAATTTAAATATTATTATTGAGTCCGATGTTTTCAGTAATTATTATTAATTATATTATTTTCGAGAAAACGGGTGTCACAAATTTTTTGGTATCAGAGCCAGGTTCCGTCCCGGCTCCGACCCGGGATGGCGATTCGTGGAGACCTCGGTTTTAATCGGATTTTGATGATTTTTTTTTTTAAATGTTTTTGGGATGTTTTTCAAAGTAAAATCAATAGCACCATTATGTCCGGTATCACTTCTTTAACCCCCCCCCCCCCCACTTTTGAGTTGGTATTCGATAGAAGTTAACCGCTTTGTTTCTCCTTTCAGATGCCACCGAGACCGAGAGTTGTTCATACTCAGACTACCAGAGCTGCTAGAGAGGCAGGAGATGATGATGTTCAGCCCGCAGTTCCGCAGCCTGAACCACCACCGATTGATCATGATGCTTTGAGACAGATGGTACAGGATGCAGCGAGACAGGCTGCTCAGGAGGCAATTCAGCAGGCCGCTCAGGAGGCCGCTAGAGTAGCAGCACATGAGGTTGCTAGACAGATGGCTGCAGCTCCGCAGGGTCCGCAGATTCAGATGCAGCAGGGCCCACAGATTCATGTGCAGCGGGTTCCGCCAGCCCATGTCCCGCCAGTTCAGGTTCCACCGGTTCAGGTTCAGCATGATCATCAGATTCCCGCTCAGCAGGTCCCCTTCCCTCAGGTTCCATTACAGCAGGCTCCCGTTCATCAGTTTGATCAGGGTATTCCCATTCCACCGCCACCACCACCACCACCTCACTATCACCCAGGCTACGATGATAGGTTCTTCAGGCTGACGAGGCAGATGAAAGACATGGATATGGAGCATTTCAGTGGATCGACGGATCCGATAGAGGCGCATAATTGGAAGCTAAGTCTGGAGCGTAAGTTGGAGATTCTCGATTGCCTACCAGAGTTCTCACTTAGATTGGCGATGCAGTATCTGCGTGGAGATGCACTAGTTTGGTGGGATGGAGTGCGTTTGAGCCCTGGAGGAGAGATGCTTACTTTTGCTGATTTTATTCAGGAGTTCGATAAGAAGTACTTCCCTAAGGAAGCCTTGGACAAGATGAAGAGTGACTTCGAGCATGTGAGCCAGGGTAGCTTGACCATCAGGGAGTATGAGGTTAAGTTCAACCGACTTCGTAGGTTTGCTGGGAGTGGCATTTCAGAGGAGGACTTGATCCGTAAGTTTCTGGTTGGGATGCGGATCGAGATTCGCAACAGATGTCGGGTTGTCACTTATCACAGATTGGGAGACTTGGTGGAGAAAGCAGCTGAGCAGGAGGCAGGTTTAGCAGAGGAGCAGAAGCTTTCCAGAGCAGCTCAAGGCAAGTCTGGAAAAGCTTCAGAGTCCCAGAGGAGTGTAGGAGACCAGTCCGGACCACCGCATTGTCCTCGTTGCCGTCGTCGTCATACTGGGAGGTGCACCAGGTGTTTTACTTGTGGTCAGCTAGGACACGTTTCGAAGTACTGTCAGGTTAAGCCATTAGATACGCCACCAATTAGGCAGATTGCAGCAGCACCACCACCAGCAGGGGCAAACCCGGTTTGCTTCGGGTGCAACCAGCCAGGTCACTTCATCAGAGACTGCCCGAGGAGGGGTAATGCAGCACTTCCGCCACCAGCCAAGCGTTTAGCCATTGCTCCACGTGCTTTTACTACAGGAGACCCACAGGGAGCAGAGCCGATAGCGGGTATGTATCTTCATTATGATTGGTTGCGTTTGAATGTTTTGATTCTTGGTCATCATGAGTAGTTAGAAAAATCTCGTGTAGGATCAGTTTTGGTTGGAGGTGAGCCAGCTCACACGTTGTTCGACACGGGAGCTTCCCACAGTTTTGTGAGTCCGCGCGTAGTCAAGTCTTTGTCTTTTCGGGGAATCTTCGAACCGAAGGCTAAGCAGATTCAGACCGCCGGGATTGAGAAGCTAGGAGCAGTCGGTATTCATCGCGACGTACCGGTCATGATTGGAGGAGTTGATTTACTTGGAGACTTGACAGAGATGGAGATGAGTTTTTACGACGTTATACTTGGGATGGATTGGTTGACGCGACATCACGTAATCTTGGATTGTCCGAAGGCAAGAGTTAGCATCCCCAGATCAGAAGGGAGTATAATTTTTCAGGGGATTCAGACATACCAAGGAGTTTCCATCGTTTCCATGTTACGTGCTGAGGAGTTGTTGGAGAGAGGATCCGAAGGGTTTTTGGCAACTATTTCGATGGATAATGATGATGGGCAGCAAGAGTTGCATGATATACCAGTGGTTGCTGAGTTCGAGGATGTTTTTGAGACCTTAAAAGGGCCACCCCAGCTAGAAGTAATGTTTGACTATCGAGGTAGAACCGGGAGCAGCACCGGTTTCCCGAGCTCCTTACGGTTAGCACCAGCAGAGATGGCTGAGTTGAAGAAGCAGTTGGAAGAGCTATCAGATAAGGGTTTCATCAGACCGAGTACTTCACCATGGGAGCACCGGTATTATTTGTGAAGAAGAAAGATGGGAGTTTCAGACTTTGTATCGACTACAGGGGTTTGAACAAGGTGACCATCAAGAATAAGTACCCGCTGCCGCGTATCGATGAGTTGTTGGATCAGTTGCAAGGAGCTTCCTGGTTTTTCTAAGATTGACTTGGCATCGGGATACCATCAGATTGCGATAGCTGATGGGGATGTACAGAAGACGGCTTTTCGTACGCGCTATGGCCATTATGAGTTTGTTGTGATGCCATTCGGATTGACGAACGCACCGGCAGCATTCATGAAGCTGATGAATGATGTGTTTCGTGAGCATTTGGATAAGTGTGTGATCGTGTTCATTGATGATATCTTGGTTTATTCTCGGAGCAGTGAGGAGCATGCAGAGCACTTGCGGATTGTATTGGGAAAGCTGAGGGAGCATCATTTGTTTGCTAAGTTGAGCAAGTGCAGCTTCTGGCAGAGGAAGATTGGGTTTCTTGGTCATGTGGTTTCAGAAGGAGTTGCAGTAGATCCAGAGAAGATTGCTGCCATTTCAGAGTGGCCGACACCTAAGAGTGCTTCAGAGATTCGCAGTTTCCTCGAGTTGGCTGGGGTACTACAGGAAATTTGTTAAGGATTTTGCCAGCATTGCAAAACCGATGACGAGACTAACGGGAAAAAGATGTCAAGTTTGATTGGACAGATGATTGCTCCAAAAGTTTCATGGAGTTGAACCGACAACTGACACAGACGCCGGTGTTGGTACTTCCGAGGCCTGGGATACCATATGAGGTTTACACTGATGCGTCGGGTACTGGATTGGGATGTGTGTTGATGCAGGAGAAACAAGTCATTGCTTATGCATCACGTCACTTGAGGCCTCACGAGGCTAATTATCCTACACACGACTTGGAGTTGGCAGCGGTTGTGTTTGCGCTAAAAATTTGGAGATCGTACTTGTATGGTGAGAAGGTGAAGATTTTCACAGATCACAAGAGTTTAAAGTACATCTTCACTCAGACGGATTGAACTTAAGGCAGCGCAGATGGATTGAGTTGTTGGCAGATTACAATTTTGGATATCGCTTATCATCCAGGGAAAGCTAATCAGGTGGCAGATGCTTTGAGTAGGCGCAGGAGCGATGTTTCAGGAACCAAGGAGGTTCAAGAGTTTGCAGGTATACTTGCTAGTCTCAGATTGTGTGCCACTACGGTAGATGGCGAGGCAGCTGGTCTCGAGGCAGTTGAGCGGGCAGATTTACTCTGGAGGATACGCAGAGCTCAGGATGTTGATGAGGCCTTGTGTAAGCAGATTGAGATCGAGAGTATTGGGTATCACACAGCTTCGAGTGGGATGTTTATGTTCCGGAACCGAGTTTGTGTACCAGATGATGAGCAGTTGAGGAAGGAGATCTTGAAGCAAGCACACCACTCGAATGGGGTGACGCAGAATACACCGAATCCCTACCGCCCACGAGATCAGCAAGTATCACCTCCCTTAACCAAATGACCCCAAGGCACGCAACGTAAAGCTAGGCATTACACAACAGACACATGACCAACCATCAACCGACAATCACCCATGCCGACACGAACACCCCAGAACCCGAACTCCACAGAAGCCTGTTATGAGTAAACCAGGAAGGGATCACTGGTTAGCAGTTAAATGGGTTCTACGGTATATAAAGGGTGCAGTGAATTCAAACCTAACATTCAAGAAACATTCTACGTTTGATCTAGAAGGTTTTTCAGATTCAGACTATGCTACGGATATGGACAGGCGACGTTCAGTTACAGGTTATGTATTTCAGATTAGAGGGAATACTATCTCATGGAAGTCATGTCTACAATCAGTGGTTGCATTATCTACTACAGAAGCAGAGTATATGGCAATCAACGAGGCAGCAAAAGAAGCAATTTGGTTAAAAGGGTTATGTTCAGAATTAGGTTTCAAGCAAAACAATATCAAACTCAATTGTGATTCACAGAATGCACTAGCCCTAGCAAAGAATCCAGTTCATCATGAAAGGACTAAACATATAGATACTAAGTTCCATTTCATTTGAGACCTAGTAGCAGCAGGTGACATTACCCTAAGCAAGATACACACTACCGTCAATCCTGCGGATTTTCTAACTAAGTCGGTACCTGGTCAAAAGTTCCAGCTCTGCTGTGAACTGTTGAATGTTCACTAAAGAAGCAGGAAGCTCCAGGTAACTCGTGTTGACACTTAGCCTCGCAAGATAACACAAATGGTGTTAGCGTTCACCCAATGCAACTAAGTCAGCATGAAAAATTGAGGATAAGTTACCTGGAGCATTTCATGAGCCGAGGAATGTGCTCGGTTCAGGTGGAGTAACGGATGCCCTCAAATCCGTTACATCGGTATACAAACTGCAAAAGTACAAATGGGGTCAGCTACTAAAACAAATGGAAGAAAAGTTCTAAATACAGAGATGGAAAGGAACTTATCTGATAGAGCCGGAGGCATGTCAAGAGTCATCGGTGTTGGAACGATCAGATTGCAGGGTCCAACTGAGTCGTCTGAGAGACCCGTCGTCATACTCACATCAATTAAAAAAAAAAATTGTTTAAAGTGTTGTTCTCAGCAAATCGGTGACATGCAGGTAAGTATAAGCAAAGGAAGAGCTTACCTGAGCTCAAACAAGGAAGGCGGTTCAAGGATCTGAACCGGCCTGAAAATCGATCAGTCAAAGATCGAGGAAGGAGTCGCCGTTTGGGTAAATCATCACCTGAAACACGAATCATGTTAGATCTATACAGATCGGGTACATGCAAGGTGTTTTTTAGTGGAGTATGAGACTTACCGGTGGAGCTCGGCGAGGTGGAGCTCGGCGAGGTGGAGCTCGGCCAGGTGGAGTTTATGGCTATGTCAAAGAGAGGTACACGGTCACCGGCGAAGGCATGCAAAGTCGGAGGTCCGGTACACAGACGCCGTATCGTCTCAGACGAAGGTTCGGTAGAGGACGAAGCCGTATCCTTCACGGTGAAGCACGGCGAACCTTAAGAGCACCCGGAGTGAGGAGTCGGCGAAAGGAAGCTTCGCGAGAGAGAAGCCAGAGAGAGAGAGAAGCAAGAGAGAGAAGCAAAAAGAAGAAATGAAAGGTCAAGACTTACCCTGAGTCTTTTTCGAAGGAGAGAAGGTCGGCTGTGGGCTTATGTGGGCCGAAAGAGGGGGGAAAAAAAGGACTTGTGGGCCTACACCAAAACAGCCTGGTGGAGATTTGTGAAGGCTGAGTTGCTGTATGGGCCACAAACGGGCTTCATGGGTGTGAAATTACCCAAGACAAAAAACCAAAGTCTTTTTGGCTAAGGAACACCTCCTCTCTCGTTTCAATATAAATATGCAGTGCTCGGTTAGGGTTTTACAACACACACAGAGGTCAAGGAGATCATTCGAAGGCTACAGCATATAAAGACGTTGAAGAAGGCTTCTCAACCAGTTACAAGACTAGAGAAAGAAGACAACAACTAAAGAAAAATAACTTAGGCTTAAGACTATTTTTCTTCCAAGGTTTTGGTTGTGTTCTCTATATTACTTGTACAAGGAACTCTCTTGTTATAGTGAATTTGGGAGCAGACAGATCTCCCACGAGACGTACCGGTTTGAGTCCGGGAACTCGTTAAATTGCTTGTGTCGTTTATCTAAGGTTTTAGTTCTAGGTCAACGTTACTTGGATCCTAAGCTAACCTAATCTAAAACCTAACAAGAAGAACAAAAAAAAATTAAATTCAAAACACAGAGAGAACAATGGCTATCGAATATGGACTGAATCATACATACCTAACAATGTTGTGACACTACGAGATTAAGAACAACCACCAACCCCAATTGTCAATTCCACTTCCTCTTCCCCGTCCCTAAAGTAAAATCCCCATTTAATCAAGTTACAATCTCGTCAAACAACACCAATCATTCAAAAATCTCAAAGTAAAACAAGGAACATATAACTAACCCGAGATACAGTTGGTCTTAACTTAGACCATGAATATGGATCTGAAAAAGAAGAAGCTTCGAAAAGAGAATAGATAAAAAAGTGGTTGAGATAGAGTTTGTTTGCGGAAGTGGAGATGATGGTGGCAGCGGTGGAGGTTATGGTGATGGTGGTTGAGACAGCTTCGTCAGTGGAGGTAGAGAACAAAGAGATAGAGATAATGATGATGGTGGCGGCGGCAGAGGTTATGGTGATGGTGGTTGTGATAGATTTTGTTAAAGGAAGAAAAAGAAGATGAGATACATAGACATAAAAGAGATTGATGATACAGTGTGTATAGGAAGAAACACATTTTTCACTTTGTTCATTCTTGGAAACTAGATTTACTTTAATCTATTGGATGGGGCTAAAAAAAAATGTGATCCTCACACTTACACCTTAGTGGTCACTTCTTGACAGATCAGATTTTTCAGATTATTTTCTCATTCTTTATTTATTTGTTTTAATACACAAAGTCACAAAGTATTTGTATTAAATGGAATTTAGGGTTTATGAAATAGAGTTATGGTTTAAGTTTATGATTTGAAATTAAAGTTTGAAAAATAGATTTAGAACTTAAATTAAGATTTAATGTCAATTTTTTTTAAAAAAAAATTAGAGACTAGATTTATGATATAGGTCTACAGATAAGGTAAATACAATTGAGGTTTATGAAATATAGTTTATGGCTAAAATTTGAAATTTTTCTTTAATTTTTTGAAAAGTAAATTTGGAGCTTAAATTTAAGATTTCTAAAATTTAAATTTGAAAATAATATAAACTTAGGGTTTAGAGTAAACGTTCATGTTTATAATTTAGGATTTAGAGTTTAGAATCTTTTTAAATTATGTTTTGTGGTTTCTAATTTAGTTTTATGAATACAGTGTAAAAAAAATTATGATGATATAACGTTTGAATATATAGGGTTAGAGTTTAGAATATAAAATTTATGTGTTGGAGTTAATAATTAATTAAATTTTAATGTGATGATATAAGGTTTTGGGGTATGGGGTTTGGACTTATAGTGAAATTTGAGAATAAAAATTTAAATGATTAGACTTAAGCCTTTAGATATATAAATTATGGTATATATTAAGAGAACCATTTTTAATAAGTAATCTTTAAAGTGTAATATATTCACAAGATTGTCATTATGCTGATTTGTTAGCACAAGCGAATTTTTCACACTTTCTATTCAAAAATTCATCTCTTACTAGATTAATTACATTTTATGCCATTGGACATCCCTTATATATTATAAACATTATTAACATTAAAAGAATATTGTACAGTCTTTCCTTAAATAAAAGCTACGAAATTACCTAATATGGTTAACAATTAATGATAATTCATGATTATGAATAATAAAGATTTCATCACAATTTTTTTTATCATCCCTCATTTTTGTTTAATTTTATATTTTAAAAATAAATTAAACAATCACTAATAAACCCTAAACCCTAAAATTTATATAAATATGAAATCTCATTTAATATATGTCATTTATAAAATATATAAACATGTTAATTTTAAAATTTTAATTATTAAGAAGCCTCAATTAATAAATATTCATATTAATATAGTTACTATTTTGTTACAGCAAATAAAAAATTGTTAATAAAATCATATGAGTACAAAGCCTCAATTAATAAATATTTATATTAAATATATTATATATCTATGTCAATTTCATTTAATTTTAATTATATAGCACATAAATAAATAATTTTTTTTACAAAAAAAATATTGTAAATAAAAACAGAGATTATTTTATTTATGTGCTTACCCTAATTTAATTACATATGTAATAGTTAATCGCTTCTCAATTATTCTATATACATAAATGAACACAAAATAAATAAAAATATGTATAGATAATTAATGTTCATTCCGCACAAGCACGATCTCAAATGTTATTTGATCATATCATTTTAAAAATACAACTCTTCATATCGAAATGATAAGGTAAATTATAACATCTAGATGATATCATTGAAGCCTAATGTAAATTAAATAGGTTTTAGAAAAACAAAATATCAGCAAACATGATCATACTCATCAATATAAGGTTGATGGTCCATGACTTTACATTTGAGGACTTATGACATAATGATTAAATGGTCAAAATTAGTATTCAACGATTATTAGTATATAAATTTCACTACGCGCATGCGCACGGATAAGCACCTAGTTTAGAATATAGTATTTGCCGTTTAGGGAATAGGGTTCGAAGTTTATACTCTAATAAAACTTAAGTAAATCATAAAATACCATATGCTTTTCCATTAGAGATGCAAAACATACAAGGATTCAAGATGACTAGTAAAACAATATTTTGACTCTACATTCAACTTCTCAAGAGCTGCATAAATTAATATTCAATCTCAAACTCTAATCTCTGCTCCCATCTTATCTTCTCCAACCAGCTTCTTGCCTTCTTCAATATCTGCAAAAACAGCAACATGTAACCATCATTTACCACTGAAGAAAGCAAATCTGCAAACACAGCAACACCAGCTGCAGTAATCATGAATACAACATGAGGATAACATTTTGAGTTCCACATATAATTTTACGGCCATTCTAAAATCAATCAGGTCAGAGGAAACAGTAATTCATACTAGATTGGTAGTAACAATTTGGAGACATGAGAGCTTGAGATGATACATTCTTGTTACAGATCTCTTTACCTTCATTATAACAACAGAAAGCAGTTCATCTTCAGAAAACTCAGTCTGAGATTGGACTTTTCCCCGTTCTGAGATTACATACAGATAGAGTTCTATCTCCACTAAATCAAAAACCAAAATAGAATAGATAAGCAGAAAAGTGTTGTGTATGAGAATGCACTCTTCAAGAAAAAAGAAATAAAGATGCGTACCTGAGAGTTTATTATCTAGATCATTTGATAGGTTCTTGACTAGTTCCACAAAGTTCCATAAGCACTCTTGTGCCACTTTGCCCATCAGACTGCTCCTCATCAAAGTACTCAAACCGAGAGGCAAATGATGATTATGATGTGTTTTTAGTCAAAGAAGCAGCATGAATCACAGGTACATGCTCTTCAGGCTTCTGATAATAAAGGTTCTCCTTTGGCTTCATAACAACAATACAGACTTATATCTACAGTAAACCCAAGAGAAGAGAAGAGAAGCTAACACTTCAATACATCTTTACCTTAGTGGTAAGCTTAGGAGCACCAAGGACACCAGTCTTCCCTGTCTCTCTATAAACAAGAGGCTTCTTAAACACAGCTCCCCGAGAAGCTTTTGGTGAAGAAGAGAGAGCAACAGTTGCCTCTTGCTTAATAACCAAAGAACTCTCTTTTGCAGGAGGCTCAGATAATTCTACTGGCTGAGAAGTAGCAATAAATGAAGGCAAAGGAGCTTCTTCAGCCATGGATTTAGCAACTTCCTTAGCGAGCGTCTGCTTATAAAATCAGCAGCTCTTGAAGTGTACTTGGCATCGATTCTGCCACCATCAGTCCAACCATGCTGCTTGAAAAACACCTGCGCTTTGTTGTTCTCATCAAACATCATTGTTCTTAGCTTAAAACCTTAAAACCCTAGCTAGAACTTCACAAAATTGCTAAAACTAGAATTAAGGCCTGAAAGATCGATTAAACACTGCGTTTTACAGACCTGACGAAGCTGATGTGAACACCGAGATTACGATGAACAGCTGAGCAATCGATGCAGAGAAAGACGTCGTAAGTAACTAATACGGTATATCCGTATATCAAATCAATGTTCAAGTAAACAAGGACTTGTAAATCCAATAGTAGACGATCGATGAATAAAAACGATCTTCAGCGACAAGACGAAGAAGAAATTAACAAACTCTCAATACTTTCTTGATTATTCTAAAATGAAAGATGATCTGTTTTTATATTAAAATTTCTCTGTGACGTGTCTTGTGATGTATCTCTTTCAAAGCAATCTCTGTATCAAATCTTCACGTTTCAAAAAACCTAGACCACAAGTTTAGCTTGAACGCAGAGAAAGTTTGTCGTGAACATTGCAATACGTTCTCAGAGAAATCTCCACTTTGCAGTACCCATTAGCCACCTTTTGGTACAGAAGTTCTGCAACTCAAATGACGCTGAAGAACAAATTCTCTTTGTTGAACTGAGAACGCATCAAATCCAACAATATACAATTTGATTCCTGCAACATCATCAACCAGAACCAGAAGCACAAACTGACTTTCCACCAAGTTAAGACTCTCCTCTGCAGCATATGCCAAGTATAGATCTCCAGAAAACAGTTGTGACTGAATCTATGTAGAAACCCAACGTGTCTGTCCCGTGCTCTGCTTCTTCTTGTGATCAGTTCCCAAAACTTGAATCTCCAATATTTTTGACAATGTCTTCTTCTTCTGATTCTTTACACACTCTAGTACATGGATTTTGTTTCTGTTGGGTTCTTCCTTGTTACTTTGTGATAGGTTTTAGCTATCGATTACTCTCAAATCTCTGTAACTCTTTTACTATTAATTGTAAATGTGAATAGCTTTGAGTATGAAAACAACTAAGATTTCATGGCGAACTTAGCCGAGTTCATCAGTCTAATGACATCTGAGTAGTTATGACTCATAGCTTTAATAACAAACAACAACAAAACATAACTTGAAAATTATAACTCCACTCTTATTTATAGTATTTCGAGTTAAGAAGACTCTAAACCTTCCTTCTCTCCCAGAGTCTTTATTTATTTCCCTCCACTTCACTTATCTTCAAATCCTCTCCCTCCAACGGTAATTCCCAACTCTTCTGCTTCCAGTGTAGCATCCTTAGACTTACAATTGCTTCTTCCCCTTCTGATAGTATGCTTAATGATACTTATCAATACCCCTCCCATCGAAACCAAGCTTGCCCTTAAGCTCGTAAGAAGGAAAACTCTCCACAACTCCTTAGAAATACATCCACAAATCATCAAAAGATGATCTACCCTTCCACTTCACCAACAACTCCAATGTCCCTTTATCATTATACCTCTTACCCAACACTTCTTTAGGTTGAAACGGCGACTCAGCCTCAGTGAAGCAAACAAGAGGTAATTCACTCACAACCTCGTGACTGCCCAGAGATCGCTTCAACTGCGAAACATGAAAAACATCATGAAAACGAGATTTTGGAGGCAACTGAAGCTTATAAGCGACCTTGCTCACTCTTTCCAACACACGATATAGTCCATAAAACTTCACCGCAAGTTTATGATAAACCTCTTCACAACAGACTTCTGACGGTAAGGTTTCAACTTCAAATAGACCATATCATTAACTTCAAACTCCACATCCCTCTGATGTTTATCCACCTGTATCTTCATCAAGTATTGTACTATCTCCAAATACTTCTTAAATTGATACAACAACACATCACACAACTTCAATGATTCCTCCAACTCAAAGTTCTTAGTCGAACCCTCTTCATACAACCAAACTCGGAGGTTCCCTGCCATACACCACAACAAACATAGATGTCTTCAACGCCATATGATAAGAAGTATTAAATAAATTCTCTGCCCAATAAAGGAATTATGACCAGGTGCGTAGATGAGCAGAATAGAAACAACGGAGGTAAGTCTTGAGACATCGGTTCAGCACTTCGGTTTGACCATCAGTTTGAGGATGAAACAAAGTAATATACTTCAATTTTGTCCCAGCTAGGCAAAAATTCTCCTTCCAAAAAGAACTCAAGAATAAACGATCACAATCCGGGACAACAATACAAGGAAAACCATGTAAGCGAACGATCTCTTGTACAAATTTCGTTGCGACATCCATGAAATTGATTTACAGAAAAGCCACCGTTGTCTCTGGAGAAGAAGACCAGAGAGGACACACCGATTGAAAATCGGGAATTATTAGCTTCAAACCAGAAACAGAGAAGCTTTAGAGTGAAGATCTGGTCTGAATCCAGTTGAAGAACACACCAAAAATCGCCTATGCGAAGTCTAGATCTGCTGACGGAAAACAAAAAATCGATCCTTGGATCAAATATATTACATCAAAACAGAGGAGCTAATCTCGAACCTTTCCCTCTAAAAGATCTTGAATTGATAAGAGGGTAGTTCGAGAGAGAAGTCTCCCTCTAGAAACAAGAGAGAGAAAGCTCCCTCGAATATATATATATATATATATGATACCGTTAATTATGAGAAATCATATAATCTTCTTCTCTCTGTTCACACATCTCTATCTTTCACAGAGATGAAGTTAAGAGGAGAGAACCAACTTTTGTGTTTTGTTTCTGATCTTTGATCAAATCTAGTTTCGGGATAGCCGATAAAACTTCCGAATAACGGATTTCACCTCGCATAGGCGATTTTGGTGTGTTCTTCAACCGGGTTTAGGCTAGATCTTCACTCCTAAGCTATTTCTAATCCTGGGTTGAGTTAAATAAAACTCTATCGCTTCTATTCTCTTTTTAATTTCATATCCCTCTTGTCTTTTGGGTTCAACTATTATTGCTGGCCACTCTTGGACTTTATCCTCTCAGGAAGTCAAGCTTTGCTTAGTAAAAAATAGAGCAGAGTATTCTCAAGAGATAAGTGTTTCAAGTTTTGCAAGTTATTTTCTTGATTTGGTCCAGTTTAAGAAAAGTTGAAGTTTGCTTTATGCAAATGTTTCAACAACGACTGATTCTGAATCAATGAAACTTCTTGGTGATTTCACATCCGGCATGAAACAGTGAAGATCTTTAAAGACATAGGCTGTTAAGGGAGTGAAGCATCAAATAGAATCAAACTTCAGACCAGTAGATCCGGAAGTCGCCGCGATTGGACGTCCTATCAAATATCAGCGCCCAGTTCAGCGGTTCTCCGGTGAAGATCCAACTATAGCTAAAGTAACACGTATCATCTGACGAATTTGGATGGTGTCCTCGGGTGAGGACATGTGTACTTCACTTGTTCATCCTTATTTTGTTTATTGAGCTCAAGTTGGGTTATTGTAATAGGATGTTTGATTTTCATTTGTATATCAGGCATAAAGCCTTTAATATTAAAAGGTTGACAAAAAAAATGAGAAATCATAACAATATAAATATTAATCTGAAAATAAGTTTTAAACCGCACATGCGTAGAGACTATCCACGTGATTATCATTAACCTCTTATTAAAAGTATTTTGGTCAACTCTGACTTATATATGTTAATAACTATTTAGGAGATTTGGCCGAACTATTATTAACAAAAATAAAAGTGTATCTGATTTAGAACAAACTTTTATTTTAAAAAAAAACGATCGAGTGACGTCATATCGCCCATCGATGGGACGGAATTTAAAACATCAAAACCACAGAAGCTAGGAGAATTAATATATGCATCATGGATGTTTTTGTATACATAACAGTCATATATATTTGTCAACGCATGATGTAATGTATGTCACAAAAAATAAAATTAAATCAATGATACGTTGAATGTATATTTGTTTAATGCGATCAAATCAATAACTTTTTGATTATTATTTTTATAAATTGATAATATTATAGCTATATATATCCACCAAGTTATATGTGACTATTTTGATACTAAAAATAAACATGTAAAATGATAGATTAAATACATATATATATATATGATATTTTTTACATAGATTGAATACATATATATATATATATATATATATATGATACCGTTAATTATGAGAAATCATAACAATATAAATATTAATCTGAAAATAATTTTTAAACCGCACATGCGTAGAGACCATCCACGTGATTATCATTAACCTCATATTAAAAGTATTTTGGTCACTCTGACTTATAGATGTTAGTGTTATTTTAAAAACAAAAAACTGAAATAACTTTTAGGAGATTTGGCCGAACTATTATTAACAAAAATAAAAGCGTATCTGATTTAGAACAAACTTTTATTTAAAAAAAAACGACCGAGTGACGTCATATCGCCCATCGATGGGAATGCCGGAATTTAAAACATCAAAACCACAGAAGCTAGGAGAATTAATATACAGCAAATCTATACTAATAAAAATGAGGTTTTGAGGCTCCATAGAACGTCCACATCATCATAAAAGGGAACTTCGAGAAAATGACACGTGACATTAAAAAAATAGATAATATAAGTAAAATAAAAAAATAAAAAATAAGTAAATACATTCAGAAATAGAAATATTACATTAAACATCTATAGTAATATTATCATTTAAGTAAATATATTGTAAAAATAAATAAATAAAAAATAAGTAAATACATTCAAAAATAGAAATATTACATTAAACATCTATAGTAATATTATCATTTAAGTAAATACATTCAAAAATAGAAATTCTACATTAAACATCTATAATAATATTATCATTTAAGTAAATATATTCAGAAATAGAAATATTACATTAAATATCTATATTAATATTATCATTTAAGTAAATATATTCAGAAATAGAAATATTACATTAAACATATATAGTAATATTATCATTTAATAAATATATTCAGAAATAGAAATATTACATTAAACATATATAGTAATAGATAATGTAAGTAAAAATAAATAAATAAAGAATAAGTAAATACATTCAAAAATAGAAATATTACATTAAAAATCTATAGTAATATTATCATTTAAGTAAGTATATTCAAAAATAGAAATATTACATTAAACATATATAGTAATATTATCATTTGATATAAATAAAAATATACAATATAAAAAAAAAGTAAATATATAATTTAAAAATGGAAAAACTACAATAAAAATTTAACGTAAGAATAAATAAACATAAAATATAAGAAACTTAAGAATTATAATAAAATTAATTACTTAAATGGAGCTTTTGAGGCTCTATATAGCGTCCAAGTCAGCATAAAATCATTCTTTCAAAAGAAGCCATGTGACATTAAAAAATAGATAATAAGTAAATTTATAATATAAAAAATAAAGAATAAGTAAATATATTCAGAAAGAGAAATATTACATTAAATAACTATATTAATAAATAAAAAATAAGTAAATATATTAAAAATAGAAATATTATATTAAACATCTATAGTAATATTATCATTTGATATAAAAAAAATTAAAATAAATAATAAGTAAGTATAAGAAAAAATAATTAGTAAATATACAATTTAAGAATGAAAATACTACAATAAACATTTATATTAAAATTTAAAAGATAATAATAAGTAATATATGATATAAGAGATGTATATATACAATATAAGAGAAAATAAATAATACGTAAATATATAAAATTTTAAAAAATAGAAATATTACATTAAACTTAAATATATATTATTTATTTTTTGAGGCTCCATAGAGCGTCTACATCAGCATAAAATCATTTTATTAAAAGACGCTTTATGGTATTTAAAAATAGATAGTAAATAAATATATAATAAAAATAAAGAATAAGTAAATATATATTTTCAGATATATAAATATTATTTTAAAAATCCATAGTAATATAAGCATTTTAGTTAAGAAAAACAATAAATAAATAATAAGTATACAATATAAGAAATAGAAATATAAAGGAAGAAAATTAGAATAAGTAAATATACAGTATAAGAAAAAATGTACAATAAGTAAATAACAATATAATAAATGAAAAAACTAAATTACACATCAATCTGAAAAATTTTATAGTAAAATAAATAATAAGTAAATATACAAAAGGAAAAATATAAATATTACATTAAACATTATCGTAATATTATAATAACTAATAAAAAAATCGATAAATATACAATATAAAAAATTAAAAATATTACATTAAAAATATATTAATATTAGAATAAGTAAGTATACAATATAAGAAATAGAGATATTACATCTAACATCTATTGTAGTATTAAAATAAATAAATAACATATATAGTAAAACGAAATGTATAGTAAAAAAATAATAAGTAAATATAAAATAGAACAAATACAAATATTACATTAAATATATAGCATAATAATATAATAACTAAATATATAATATAAAAAATAATAAGTAAATATATGATATAAGAGATAAAAATACTACATTAAATATCTATTGTAATATTAGAATAAGTAAATATACAATATAAGACATTGAAATATTACATTAAAAATCTATCATATTATTACCATAGATATAAAAACAAAAAAATTAGAATAAGTAAATATACAATATAAGAAACAATAAATAATGAGTAAATATACAATATAAGAAATGAAAAATCTACTTTAAACATCCATCTGAAAAATGTATATTTTTATATTTTATTATTTCTAAATATTTTTATAAGTAAATATACAATATAAAAATAATAAATAAATAAATATATAATATAAGAAAAAAAATATTACACTAGACATTTATCATAATATTATCATTTGATATAAAAGTAAGAAAATTAGAATAAATAAATATATAATATAAAAAAATAAATAATAAGTAAATATACAATATAAGAAATAAAAAAACTAAATTAAAAATCTAGCTGCAAAATATATAGTAAAATAAATAAACAGTAAATATACAATATAAGAAATACAAATATTAATTAAAAATCTATTGCAATATTAGAATAAATAAATATAAAATATAAAAAAAAATAAGTAAATATACAAAATAAGCAATAAAAATGTTACATTAAACATCTATCGTAATATTATAATTTAACATAAAAACAAAAAAATTAAAATAAATAAATATATAATCAAAAAAAAAAAATACACAATACAAGAAATAAAAATATTACATTAATTATCTATCATGATATTAGAATAAGTAAATATATATATAATAAAAATAAATAATAAGTAAATATACAATATAAGAAATATAAAAACTACAACATCTATCTGAAAAATATATAGTAAATAAACAAGAGGAAATTGCTAAAAATGACTCAAAACTTGATTTCAAATGCAAAAGTGTACCTCAAATTCAATCAAATGCAAAAGTAACCCAACAGGCTAGTGAAAATACAATAAACTTCTTGTGAGCAAACAAAAAAACTGTATTCAATTTTACCAAAATAACCTTTTCGCGTGAGAAGACTTCTATAGAAGTCTTCAGCAAGAAGACTTCTATAGAAGTCTTCAACGAGAAGACTTCCCTGTAAGTCTCCTACAGAAGACTTCTCTAGAAGTCTTCTTTAAGAAGTCTTCCTTACGTCTTCCGTGAAGTCGTCTAGTAGTCTTCCGAAAGTCTTCTCTTCCATGTACGTATTCTCCGGAAGACTTCTCTGGAAGTCTTCTCAAACAATAAATCCTAAAAATAATTTATAAAATTCATAAAAAATATTTATATAGAGGAAAAATAGAAATCATGTAACCACAAACATTTGTAGATAATGTAAATATATATCAACTAAAATTGAATTGTTTTCAACCTAGATGAATTAATGTAGAATGAGTCATGGTATTCATTGGTTTAGGGTTTAGTAACATATGTGATAGTATTGTAGGTAGTTTTAGGCGTAGATTTTGAAATCTATCTTCTTAACTTTTTTTTTTTGAATTTGACAAATATGCGTTAGTGATATCTCTAATAAGATGATTTTAAACACTTTCTAAGTTTATTTTATGTTTAAGGAAATGTTTTTTGGTTAGTTAATTGATTTAGGGTTTCGGAAGACTTCCAGAAGACTTCCCGGGATGTCTTCTAACATATAATGCAGTAGAAGACTTCAAGGAAGACTTCAAGGAAGACTTCACGGAAGACTCCGAGAAGACTTCTCAAGAAGTCTTCCAAACCAAACTCGAACTTAATTTACCTTCAATTTGAAATTAACCGGAAAAAACCAAAATATATTTAACCTAACCTGATAATTTACCGTACATATAAATAGTAGTTTTTCACTATTTTTTTCACTTTTCGGTGTTTCAGAAAAAAAAAAGTTTGTTAAAACCCTAGCCTCCTCTTCTAAGGCGATTACTGTGACGATTTCCGACGAATCTCTTCCGACTACCGGTTCCTCTTTATTTCAGATCTGAAACCGTTCGTTCGTTTCTCCCCTTGACTTCTTTCTTTCTTTCCTTTCTGACCTCAAGTTGACCCATTTGTCCGTAAGTCTCCCGGAAGTTTGCCGTAAATCTTCATGGAAATCACCCGTAAGTTTTCATGGAAGTCATCCGTAAGTGTTCATGGTAGTCATCCGGAAGACTCATCCGGAAGACTTCATGGAAGACTTACGGAAGACTTCATGGAAGTCATCCGGAAGACTTAATGGAAGCCATCCGAAGTCTTCCATGAAGTCTTCCGTAAGTCTTCCATGAAGTCTTCCGGATGACTTCCGTGAAGTCTTCCGTAAGTCTTCGGTAAGTCTTCCGTAAGTCTTCGGTAAGTCTTCCGAAGTCTTCCGAAGTCTTCCGAAAGTCTTCTGAAGTCTTCCGAAGTCTTCCGAAGTCTTCCAAAGTCTTCACAGTCTGTATGTTAGTATAGAACTCTTGGTGTGTTTGTTTTATATTTGAGATGTTGTTTTATCATTGTTTGCAGACTATACAATAGAATTACCAGTACTCCCGAAGAGGTTGTTCACCCTAGGGGAAGAGCCGATTCCAATGAAGAGCATTGGATATCATACTGATGACCCCAGATTACTTCATGCCGTAAAGGATGCTCTCCATGCTGATGAATGGGAGGAGCTGAAGAACTCTAGGTTGGGAGTCTTCATAAAGTTCTGGGAGTTGAACTTTGGTTGGGCGTCTAGGCTGGTTCACTATATGCTCTGTTTTCAGCTCGATGTGAAGAAGAAGTACGAGCTGTGGAGTCTCATTGGTTCAGAGCCGGTGAGGTTTTCACTTATTGAGTTTGAACATCTCACCGGTCTTAACTGCGACTATGTTGAGCATGTGGATAATCCTCAAGTAGGGCTAACAGAGGATTTGTATCGGTTCTGGGAGTTGATGGGTGTTGATATCGACTCTGGTCCAAGCTTCCAGCAAATAGTGGCGGCGTGTGGGAGATGTGAACAGTGGTCGTGGGATGACCGCATGAGGCTGGGATACCTAGCCATCTACACAGGATTCATTGAAGGACGAAAGTCCACGTCCGCTACACGGGCTAGTCCTGCCAGGCTAGTGATGAATCTTGAAGAGTTTGAGGCCTACCCATGGGGGAGATTGGCGTTTAAGATCCTTATGGACTCTGTGAAGGCTAAGGATCTGACACAATCTTACACCATTGATGGGTTTATTCAAGTACTCTAAGTCTGGATCTACTTCGCTCTGCCAGACTTTGCTGCGGAGTATGGAAAGCCCATACGAAACAAGCCTAGTCCTCCTCTGCTGGCTTATAAGGGGCATAAAGGACGAAAATTTGTCAAAGAGGGTATCTGCACACAGGTATGTCTCAGTATCTAACTTGATATGGTAGTGATTATTGTCTCAGTATCTAAATTGATATTCATTACTTCCTGCATTACTTACATAAGACTTCAAGAAGACATCCTCCGGAAGACATACAGAGGGCTTTCAGAAGACTTGCAGAAGACTTACAGAAGACATCCTCCGGAAGACTTACAGAAGATTAGTTCTCACTATTTGGAAAATTTGGACGTGTATGACCAGGTTGTCTGCAGTTTGAACAGCTATAATCCTTGTGTAGCTTCCGCGGTTTGTGTCCTCTCATCCTAGATAGCTCCAGCCAAGATTGCCATCTTGATTTCTTTTGTCGCCCTAGACCACGCTTTACATCCAAAGGAAAACAAGTCCGAGACTCAACTTCTCCACCACAAGGATATATATTCTGTGAGTATCCTGGATACAAATATTCCTTCGAGTATAGGGGGCACACAAGTGTTGCAATATGCCGATTAGAAAAGGTTCCAGCTGCTATAGCATGCGAGCAAGGTATTTTTTCGATTCCATAGACACCACATTCACACTTACTATGTTCCAAATCGACAACACAATCACGTTTGCCACCTGACACAAAGAATCGACTTCTATCAATTGGTTGGACAGTCATCTTATCCAATAACTCCTCACGAATCACCAATAAGTATTCAACTCCCCGACTATGTTCAGTTGTGAGATTCAGAGCATCTTCTCGCCTTTTCCAATACCACCTTTCCCTTATAAACTCCAAAAGAAACACTATGGGAAATCCTCTTGCTCTCTTGAGAGCGGAGTTAATAGATTCAGCTATGCTACTCGTTTTTATATTGTACATTTCTCCATGACAATGAACCCGTGACCATAGTCTCACGTTCGCTTCCTCCAAATATGTTGCCAGTGCCGGGTTAGCATTCCAGATCTCCTCCATGTAGCGGTTAAAGTCGAAGAGTGTATGAGCATAAGCAGCGCCTTTAACCAAGTACAATAGATGCTTCCCTTTATACTTTTGGACAATGTTCTGTTGTAGGTGATAATAATATATTCCTCGGGTTGCCCAAGGGAACACCTTTTCACACGCGCTTTTAATGGCTCTATGCCGGTCGGAGACTATCATCAAAGCATGCTGATCAGATACACAACTCCTCAGTTGTGTGAAAAACCATTCCCAAGCATCATCATCTTCTATATCTACGATTCCAAAAGCCAATGTAAATATCTGAAAATTACCATCTTGTGCAACTGCAACTAACATAACACCTTCATACTTCCCACTTAGGTGAGTCCCATCCACCACGATGACCCTTCTTTGATACTGAAAACCAGCAATAGAAGCTCCAAATGATATAAATAGATACTTAAATCTATTCTCAGCATCAAGTTCTATAATAATCTTAGAACCCGGATTTGCTAATGTTATTTGTTCCAAATATGAAGGCAGCCTCTCATACCCTTCTTCTGCTGATCCTCTTACCAATTTTTGAGCATGTAACAATGCTCTGTATGAAGTGGTGTAATCTAGAGTCATGCCAAACATGTTCCTCATTGCATCTTGGATATGCTTTGGATTTAACCCATCAATGATTCCAACGCGATCTATGAAAAGCTGACCAACATACTTCGCAGTAAAATGTTTCCGGTGAGCCCGTCGTTCAGACACAGAACATGTATGAGTCTTCACATACTTTGTTACCCAAAACGTGTTTGTTCCATGTTTCACACTCGCTCTAAACTTCCACGTGCACCCAGGAACACGAAATTTTGCTACAAGTAGTGTTTTAGTGGTCTTGTATATTTTGAAGGAGAATTTATGCTTCACCGCTGTCAACCGCAACTCTGAAACCAATGCCGCTTTAGTGATAAAACTCTGGCTGACATAGATATTGGTGTCAACTATCCCATTCGAGCTTTCTCCTTCATTAGCATATGTCTCTTTGAAATTCTCAAAACATATATCTTCTTCCTCATCCTCTTCCTCTTCCTTTTCCTCATCCTTAACTCTTCCATACTCACTGTAATCTCCAAACTCATCATCCACTTCAGCAACATACTTCTCCTCCTCATCATTTATATTTTGACGCAAATTATCATCATCTTCCACTTCATTTTCTTCTTCCCCTCCATTTTCTTCTTCTCCTTCAACAGCTAGGTTTCCTTCAGCGTTGGCATCATTGACATTCCTCATCTTGCCTCGGCTTGATACACAAAGACGTACAACATGTGTTTTACTTATCTTGATCAAGTTCTGAACTTGTCTATCACTTGTAACATGAATAGGAGGAGTATCAGGAGCTATTTGTTGCATTACTGCGTCTGGTAACAAGTAAGTTAAATCCACAACCTCAGCGTTCTTATCCAGGTTAAAATTTTCTACAGCCATTTCAACAAGTTCATCATATGTAGAACCATCACTCAAAAAGAACATTCTCGCTCCTTTGACATTATCAACCATAAAATACCAAGAATTATCTTTCATCAACCATTCTCCGTAAACAACAGGTAACTGAAGCATCATCTGAAAAAATCAAATTAAAACACATTAGCAAACGCACAACATCATATTAAAAAGAAAAAACTGAGAAGACTTCTTAAGAAGTCTTCCGTAAGAAGACTTACGGAAGACTTACGGAAGACTTCTTAAGAAGTCTTCTGTAAGTCTTCTTACGGAAGACTTCTTAAGACTTCTTAAGAAGTCTTCTACGTTTAGCTAAGAACATTAATAAACATAAAAACTTTGTAACCTCATAATTATCATCATTTTAGTTATGAATTTCACTCAGGAGCCCCAATACACATTAATTAACAAGAAAATATTAAAAATTCGTTTTGAGTTTTGAGAAAATTGAAGTTTAATAAAGATTGACGTAGAAGACTTCTTAAGAAGTCTACCCTGAAGAAAACTTCTAAAGAAGTCATCCACAGAGAAGACTTCTAAAGAAGTCTTCCGTTTAGGTCACTTTTGCAATTGTAAATTTACGAAGAAAGACTTCTCTAGAAGTCTACTCTGTAGAAGACATATTGAGAGGTCTTCCTTTGTAAATATTGGCTTACTTTTGATTTTAAAAAATTCTCGAAATTCCTAGAGAAGACTTCTAGGGAAGTCTTCTCGGATAAACAGGTTGGTTTTGCAATTGACCGATCGTTGTCAGAAATTTGACTTTTGTAGAAGACTTCTCTAGAAGTCTTCCGGCGGAAGACTTCTAGGGAAGTCTTCTTCTTTATAACATGAAGTCTTCTCAGCGTCACCAGAAGTCTGCCTGGGTTACTTTTGCAATTGAGAATTAATAGCAAAACATTAAATATTATTGAGAAGACTTCTTTAGAAGTCTTCCGACGGAAGACCTCTTAAGAAGTCTTCTCTCGTTACCAAATGTTTGACCAGAAACCCGAAATAAAACTTGAGAAGACGTATAGAGAAGTCTTCCGCTCTCATTAATATTTAATGTTTTGCTATTAATTCTCAATTGCAAAAGTAACCCAGGCAGACTTCTGGCGACGCTGAGAAGACTTCTAGAGAATTCTTCTACAGAAGTCAAATTTCTGACAAATTTCGGTCAATTGCAAAACCAACCTGTTTATCCGAGAAGACTTCCCTAGAAGTCTTCTCGGTTTTGATTGTTTTTTTTTGTAATCAAAGGAAAGTTAGAAGACTGCTGGGGAAGTCTTCTAGTCAAAACACGCAAAAGGTCAATTGCAAAACTAACCTATGCATTGACCAGAAGACTTCTAGAGAAGTCTTCTTCGCGAACAGATCTGAAAAACAATATCGATTTCATACCTTGGACCGTCAGATGACTTGCTTAGGCTTCTCCAAGCACACAGAACTTCAATACTCAAGCTACCAATCCGTTACTCTATGAACATTACAAAGTTTGGAATAAAAATCTTGGGTTTTTTGAATAGTTTTTTAAGGAAACACTACAAGAAAACTCGTCCATTACTAGGACGGGTTTTCCTCGTTAGTTCTTAGTAAATGGCCATTTACTAGGAAATAACGAGGAAACACGTTTCCTCGAAACACGTTCATCGTAAAACATTTTTCCTCATAAGGTCCTAGTGAATTTACGAGGAAACGTTTCCTCGTAAAGATGTGGTTAGCTTTTCCTCGTAATGTCCTCGTAGGCTTTCCTCGTAATTTCGTAGTAAGCTTTTCCTCGTAAGATCGTAGTAAAGATTTACGAGGAACTTACTAGAACCTGTTACGAGGACTTTACTTGGAAACCTTTACGAGGATTTTGCTTCGAAATATTTTTTTCCCTATTAAAAAAAATAATTATAAAAATAATTTTTTAATTTTTTTTTAAAAAAAAAACAAAATATATTATAAATAACTAAATAATATACAAAAAGTTTTAAAATTCATAATATACAATTAAAAATAAAAAAAACTACGGATGCTGGTCGTGAAATTGCCGAACGAACTCGTCGTCCTGGCTCGACAAATCCTCTCCATAGTTGGTCGCCGGCTGTGACTGTGATGGTGGATGCTGCTGGGTTGGAATCCTTCCGCGTTCCCGTCTCTGATGCAACATCTCCTCCAAATGCGGGTTTCCAACCGCCATAATCTCGATGACATCGGTGAGAGAAGTCACATGCTCGGTGCGCGAAGACAACTGCGAGCGTAGCTGAGCATTGACATCGTGCTGCTCCTGATGATAAGACGATGTCGCTGCAGGGACATCATTAACCGAGCCAATCCCGATGATACGGCCCTTTTTCCTAGGGGCGACCTGTAAATAAAAATATTAATAACATTAAGAATTTTTTAAAAAAAATATTAAAAGTAATAGTAAAACAAATTATTTACCTCCTCGTAAATCTTATCCACTTCAACAGTGGATAATATAACTGGAGTCCCAGTCTGCTGAGTCAGCTGGGTCTGGCGTTCGTCAACTCGGGCAACAACCTCGTTGTAGATCCGCTCGGAAGCAGGATCTACAAACTGCCAAGCCTTGGTCCGGTGGGTCCTCTCGTAAAGGTCTTTCAGAGATGGAAGAACTCCTGTCTCCTTAGCCTAAAATTAATTTATAAAATTAAATATTAATTTGGAATATTCAAATAAAATAAAAATTAAATAGTTATTAAAAATCATCTTACCATATCTAGACGAATTCTCGCGTGAGGTTTTCGACCCGTGGTGTGAAGCACCTTCGTGTTGCCATGCTCGTCTTTGGTTATGCGGTTCCCGGAGTTTGTGTTGGAGGTTCTGACCGAGTCCGACAACTCCCAATAGCTGATGAGGCCATCCCACACTGTGGTTGTGAGGCAATCGGGTTTCCCGGCCTCGTAACCATCCACCTGATTTACTAGGACCTTACGAGGAAATAGCTATGCCCGTGTTTTTATTTCCTCGTAAGGTCCTCGTAATGGCTGTACTAGGGCTTTACGAGGAAAACCTTTACGAGGAAATAGCTATGCCCGTGTTTTTTCCTCGTAAAGCCCTAGTAACACCTTACTAGAACATTACGAGGAAATAGCTATGCCCGTGTTTTCTATTACTAGGGCTTTACGAGGAAAGGGTTTATAAATCCCTAAACTCGAAACCCCAAACCACAACCTCCTTAACTTATAACCTCTTCTACAACCAAACTCCTAACCTCTTCTACACATAAACCCCAAACCCCAAATGCAAATTGATTTTGTGATTAAACAAACTTAAAACATATATAATCCAAATTCATTTTTGTGATTAAACAAACTTATAAACATACATAATTCATTCGGATACATTGTCGTAATCTGTTGAAACATCATCATTTTCTAAAAACTCGTCGTCTACACCTTCGTCCGTTGAGTGATCAGGAACATCTTCGTATTCACGATTATGCGGATCAATGAGTAGGAACTCATTAATTTCTGCTTCAGCTTCCTCGATCTAATTGGTGTTTTCTTCTTGTAATGGTGGTTCTTCTCCATCGATTATTCGTCCTCGAGGTGTAACTTTGATAACAGCTAACCAGTTTATTCCCGAGGTAGTAATCCGAGGGTATGGAATGAAGCAAACTTGATCTGCTTGGGAAGCCAATATGAAAGGCTCAAACTTGTTGTACCTACGAAAATAAAGATCAATATGTAAAAATAAATTAATACTGGAAACCTGGATATTAAAAAAAAAAAATTGGTGTACCTTCGTCCACCGTTGACATCAACTACACCGTTCTTGTTAATCCGAACACCTCTGTTTACGATGGGGTCGTACCACTCACACTTGAAGATAACACATTTCAAACCCATACCCGGGAATTGAACTTCGTAAATCTCCTGCAAGATCCCGTAGATATCTGTTTCGCCTTTCACACATATTCCATAATTACTTGTCGCCCGGTGTCTACCATAGTCATAGGTATGAAAAGTATAGCCTCGGGTGAAATACATCGATGATGTAGTGACCTTTGCAACTGGACCTTGAAGTAATTCACGAAACCATGCGGGATACTCAGGATCGTCATAATCAACCTGCAACAAAAAGTAAAATAATTAGACATTAGACTTACTTTGTGGTAATGTATGCATACAATTTAAGTAATAAATAAATACATGTTTCCTCAACCACTTGATAAAGTGTTGATCTTTCCTTTTGTCTAACTCAGTTGTCGATATACCAGGTATTGCTTCCTCGACTTGAGTCTCAAATTGACTGTAAAATCATATATGTTATATTATATATTTAATATTGAAAATATATATATATATATATATATATATAAGTGTGTATGTTTATATATTTACCTTTCAAAATAAGCAATCAATGGATGCTCGCAATTAAGAAGAATATAAAGGTGTGCATTATGGACGTCTTCATCACTCGACCACCAAACCTCTTTCAATTTCCCACCCAATCGCTCAATTTGACAAAAGATGTCTGGAACATCGTCTTCCATATATGTCGGCACGATACCACCATCATCATATCTTCTTGGAGCTCGTTTCCTTGTACGTACTTTCGGTGCAAAGTAGTACGAAGTGAAATGTGATGTTTCTTCCGTCAAACTTCCCGCAACAATAGAACCTTGTACTCTTGCTAGGTTTTTGGCTTTTCCTTTCAAAGTTTTCATGTCCCTTTCATACTGATACATCCATCCATAATGCACGGGTCCACGAAGTAATGCCTCATACGGGAGGTGGACAACTAGGTGCTCCATGACGTCGAAAAAAGTTGGCGGGAATATTTTCTCCAAGTTGCAGATTAAGACGGTGATGTTTTCATGAAGTTGTTGGACAACTTCCACTTTAAGAGTGCGGGTGCTCAGATCCCTAAAAAATGCTCCAATTCCTTATATATATACGAAAACAAAAATTATCCACATTAGTATAATATATATATATATATATATATATATATATATATAGAGAGAAATAAATTAATCATGTCATCATATTATATTAATTAATTACCTGAAAGTGCTTCATGTACTTTTGCCGGTAGTAGCTCCGCAAACGCAAAGGGAAGTAGTCGCTGCATAAAGACATGACAATCATGGCTCTTCATCCCGGAGAACTTTTGCCCTTTCTCAACACATCTTGAGAGATTTGAAACATATCCATCAGGGAACTTCACTTCTGAAGCCACCCAGTTGAACAACGAAGACTTTTTTTCTGATGACAGTCTGAATATTGGAACTAGAACTTGCCTATTGCTTTTTATATGTAGCTCACTCCTTGAGCAAATATCGGGTAAGTCCAACCTTGATTTTACGTTGTCTTTCGTCTTCCCTGGGAAATTCAATATAGTGTTCATGATGATCTAAAAAAAGTTCTTCTCTATATGCATCACATCGAGGTTGTGGCGCAAAAGAAGATCTTTCCAATATGGCAATTTCCAAAATATACTCTTTTTGTGCCAATTGTGCTGAACACCATAAGAATCATGCATATTACTGGGAACAAGCCAATTCCCACCACGAGGAGCTGTTTCTAGAGCACAGTAATAATCGATTTGCGCTTCGATTTGTTCTCCAGTTAAATATGGAGGAGGAGTGTCTCTGACAACCCTTTTGTGCCTGAACAATTTCTTGTTTCTTCGGTTTGGGTGGTGAATGGGAAGAAATCGACGGTGACAATCGAACCAACTAGTCTTCCTACCATGCTTCAAATGAAACGCATCTGTCATTCCATTACAATATGGACAAGCTAATCTCCCATGTTTAGTCCACCCAGACAACATACCATATGCAGGAAAGTCACTTATGGTCCACAAAAGCATCGCTCGCATCGTAAAGTTTGTTTTCGTTGAACAATCATATGTCCTCACCCCTGTTGACCACAAATCTTTCAACTATTTTATCAGTGGTTGTAGAAAAACGTCGAGAGATCTTTTTGGATGTTTTGGACCAGGTATTAATATGCTCATGAATAGAAACTCTCGTCGCATGCACATCTCCGGTGGCAAGTTATACGGTGTAAGAAAGACCGGCCACAATGAATATTGTCTCCCAGACATTCCAAATGGACTAAATCCATCAGTGCATAATCGAAGATACACATTCCGGCTATTGCTAGCGAAATGTGGATGTACATTGTTAAAATGTTTTCAGGCTCTTGCATCTGATGGATGAGTCATCTCTCCATCCGTCTGAGTATGCTCGGCGTGCCATCTCATCACTCCAGCAGTCTCCTCAGATTGGTACAACCTTTTCAATCTGTCTGTGATTGGTAGGTACCACATCCTTTGGTACGTTACCCTATTACGCCCTAGACCTTGCGGTTTGAATCGTGGCTTCTTACAAAATCGACATTCTTCTAACTTCTCATCATCTCCCCAGTAAATCATGCAGTTGTCGATGCAAACGTCTATCATCTCCGAGGACAACCCAAGACTATATACCAATTTCTGAATCTGATAATAAGATTCAGCAGACACATTGTCTTCTGGCAAATACTCTTTAAACAAGTCTGCCCATGCATCCATACAATTTTCAGGTAGATTGTGATCGGTTTTAATTCTCATCATTCTAGCAGCCAACGACAATTTAGACAGACCTTCTCTACAACCAGTGTAAATTGGCTCATTCGCAGCATCTAACATTTCATAAAAAAATTTTGCATCTAAGTTAGGTTCTTCAACTTCATCATCATCATGAGTTACAAAGGCATCACCTACCATATCATGAACCCTATCACAATCTACCATTTGTTCCTCTTGGTGATGATAGCTATTACTACTTCTACCTTCATTACGCAAATGCTCAATCGGTTCAATCTGAAAATTGCTATTACTACTGCTACCTTCATTCCTACAACTAGCATCTTCTCCATGTTGATACCAAATATAATAATATGGCATGAAACCTCTATTTATTAAATGCTTCCAAACATTTTCACGAGGGCCTAATTTGGTATTGCAACATTTCCGACAAGGACAGAACATCTTACCACTTTCCTGCGTGAGTGGTATAGAATCTGCTTGATGCATAAACGTCTCCAACCCTTCGAGAAATTCTTTCGTCACCCTCCCGTTATTATCTCTCTGTGAATACATTCACTTCCGCAACTCGAAAATATTTCCCGGACCGGATATTTTTTTTTGTGTTTGATCGCTGATTTTTTTTTGGTGTGTTTCAAATGAATCACATATGGTGGTATTTATAGAAATTTTTGAATCTGAGAATTTACTAGGAAATTGCTAGGAAAAGTAGGTACAAAACACGTTTTTGATTTAAATTCGATATTTCTATCCAGTTCCTCTTAATTTCGTAGTAACAAATTCATTCCTCTTAATTTCGTAGTAAATTATTACTAGGACTTTACGAGGAAAAGTGATACTATGAGTTTACGAGGAAATGGACATTTTTCTCGTAAGAGCCACGTAAGGTTTACTACGAATTTACGAAGAAATATTTTTCTAGTAAGTTTACAAGAATTTTACGAGGAAAAATGGTTTTCTCGTAAACTCGAAGTTAAGTCGTAGTAATTTTACGAGGAACTATTTTCCTAGTAAACTTTCCTAATAAAAGCTTAGTTTTCTTGTAGTGAAAGTGAAAGACATGTGTTTTGAATTCACAACAAATGAGATAGTAAGAGAAAAATTCGTTTTTTTTTTGTCATTAAGACCTTCAAATTGGTTGTTCATGATAGTTGGGAGATTGATGACAATGACAATATTGTAAATATTTGGTGAAGATAAGGATGATAGAGTAAAAGACTTATTTAAAAAAAAAACAATGGTATTTTTTTGAATAACTCGAAAATTTAGGGTGAATAAAACAAATAAAAGTTCCAAAAAATGGTGGGTTAGTTTTGCATTTGAGTTAAAATTTTGAGTTACTTTTGCAAAACACCCAATAAACAATATAAGAAATATAAATATTATATTAAACATCTATTATAATATTACTATCTGATATAAAAACAAAAAAAATATTAGAATAAATAAATATATAATATAAAAAATAAATAAATGAATATACAATATAAAAATATTTATATAGTTAACATTTAAAATAATATTACTATTTGATATAAAAACAAAAAATATTAGAATAAATAAAAATATAATATAAAAAAATAAATAATAAATAATAAATAAATATACAATATAAAAATATTTCTATAGTTAACATTTAAAAATTAAAATAGTTCTGCACGGATTAGTCCCACTAAAATCTACGTACGTATACAGAGGAAACACCCACCTTATTAAGACTGAAGCGTAGGAAAAAGAAAACAAGAAATGATGAGAGAAAAGAAAGAAACTATTTATACAACATCCATGTCTATTGTTGCAGTCTGATCCAGCTTTTGGGTTTGGCCTCTCTCGGTTTTGAGAACCCCACCAACTCGGTTTCGAGAAGCACCCATTTCAAGAGCTTCTATGTACAACACTTTCACCAAGTTCATGAATCTGCGACGAAACGTAGGTATTCTTGACATCGATGCTACCATTCCCTGCAGCCTTCCAATAGAATCAACAAACAAATCACTTAAAAAGGGTCATCAGCCACGTTTAGCCTTGAGTGTACTGATGTAATGGTACAACGCTGATGATTGATACTTACCTTCTGATTATGGCTTGCAATTGTGCTTTCCTCACTGTATCACTTGAGGGGAACCCGGTGCTATCCCAGTCTTCGGTTTGTTCGTTTTTGCATACCATTACCAATTTCCTTAGACAATACTCTTCATCCTCAGTCAGCTTCAGATTCTTTATCTGCTCCTTCATTATCAGTAAAGGCCCAACGAGCCACACAAATACTTTGTCTTTTGGGCTGTTTAGTTCCGTAAGCTCCACACCATCAGCTGCCATAATTTTAATCACAAATCGTTAGCGCAGGAGAGATCATCTTTACAAGTACATATATATATACATATACTTACTGATCACCAACCCCGATGAGTTAGACTTAGCCGATGCAAGTAGACATTGCAACACGGTCCAAGCGGGTAGTTGGATGAAAAGCTTCTTACAATTACCCTTGACAAGACATTCCTCTACATCTTTCACATTTATCAAGCCATCTCGAATAAGGTTCCTCCCATTCACCTCACAAGACTTAAACAACCATTCCCATACCTCAAAAGCGAAACAAAAGATATTCGTTTATATCGTAGAGTGAAGATGATATATGAAAATTTCCAAGAGCTAACATACCTGAACAGGTTTATATAGTGTGATCGCTTTTTTCAGTGTCCTCGACTGTTCTGAAACAAGCCGAGAGCTGCTTCTTCTGCTATCGAGATCAACGTTCTTCATCTCTCCTAATACTTTCTTCCCATGACCGGTGTCTGTTTTCGTCCTATAGCAAGGCCTGGCTGTCACAAGCATGTATAGTACCGTCATTAATTTGTAATCAACCCATACTGACCACAGAAAATGAGACACTATGTAAGTACCTTGGGAGGCAAGTTCCTTCTCTTATATAGAGTAAATCATTTACGTATTCGTCAAACAGTGATACCGCAGCTATTATATAATTAAAACCCATTCTGAAAGAGTCCTCCTGAAAATATTTACAAACGACTGTAAGGATAGATAACATCCTAGCTAGTCGACCGATTACGAAAATTCAAGCGAAGCCACTAAAGTGCTGCAGTGGAGGAGCTTAAGAATAAATAATCTTGCTTTCCCAATAACAAACTCTTCAAGATGAATAAATCTTGCAAACCTGATGAACGATGACTCCACTGTAGAGTCCCAGAAAGAAACTGGAGAAGATGGAAGCTATAACAGCTCCCACGACGGCTAGTGGCCACAGACATATCGCAAGACCTGCAAATGGGACACAGACAGTCTCCAAAAATGGGCCTTCTCTACCAACAAGGTCTTCTAATAGCCTTTTCCATCCTTTCAGCAACATATATGGACTTTTGTAAAGAGCAACAACTGTTATCAAAAAACCATCTACCACCACACCTATGAGACCAGCAAGCAGACAACTCGGCACCCGAGACAACCTGGAAGAAAAATGAAATTACCTTCTGTAACAATAAAACAAAAGAAAGGGATTGTTACCTAATCTCTAAAGGTTTAGCATCGGCGGAAACCATTTCTCTCAACTCATCCATGTAGGAGAAATAAGAATGGAAACAGAAGTCAGTGAAGTCAGTAACCACAGTGCAACTCCCTTTTATAGTTGACAAGGAACCATCAACAAAGCAATGGTAGGATTTTCTAGTAATAGACTCCCCTATGGCCTCGAATGTCGCCATAAGGGGAGTGAGAAAACCGTAAGCAATTCCACCTAACAAACTTCCTGCAATACCAGCAACTGGCCAGAGTAGCAAAGGCATTGGAAACAATATCAACGCCAATGTCTTCAAAACAAGCCCGATTCTCTTGGTTCTAGGGGATGATTAAACATGGAATTTAATGGAAATACAGAGAAAAAAAAATAGGGTTTTAAATTTGATAAAGAGTTTAAACCTTGCCAAACAGTAGTAGGTCCAAATGAAATGTGCCGGCCAAAGGCCAATGATCACAGAGGAATTGCCAATCAAAATTATAGCCGATGAGATTGGACCAACAATCAGGGCTGTGAAGACAATAATAAAGAGTGAAAACTTTGCATAAGTTTCACTGCTTACTGCTACATAACCAAATCTTGAGTTGCAGCTAAAGTAAGGATGAAGCAACGAATACATACCCTTAAAGAGGCCGAGGAGCAGCAACAGGAAGAACAAGGGAAGGAAAGAGACAAAACTCCACAGTTTCTCCAGACACCCTATTGGAACATCCATTACTTTCTGGTTTTGGTAACCTCCAGTGATCGACTGCGACAGAAATAAGCCGAAAGTGGAGGTGGGTGTGTGTACGTGTCACTCCCCTGGGACACGTGGCGACTAAAAGGGTTTGTAGCGGGATTCATCCACTCACACTGAGTGTTGTTCTCCACCGCAATGGTAGACTCCGGTTAAGCTCACTTTTGATCTATTATTGGGTTGATTGGTTGTGCGGTTTAAGACAGTTTAATGTTCAACCGTTTGTTTAGTTTTCAGCCCAGCCCGATGGATTGGCGAAAAAAGCGGTTTGGATGATTGATTAAGAAAAACGGTTTTTTTTGATCAAATGCTATAATAGACCACAAGGGGTCAAAAAAATTCTGTAATGGACCCCTTGTATTAAAAAAAAATCAAAATTAAATCGAAAATAAAAGTAAAAGACTAAGAAATCTAAAAAAATCTTCTTATTTACCGACCCGGACCACTAACCTCACCCGACCCGACTCGTGTAACCCTAAATCTCCAAATTCCTTGATTTCGACCTAAACTACTCCACTACTCCTATGAACCCCGATTTCATCTCATTCTCAACTCGATAAACTACTCCACTACTCGAAATCAAGTATCAAATCCTTACCCATCTCATTCTCAACTCGATTTTGTGTTTTCTTACATTCGAAAATGTCACCAAAAACTCGATTCACCGGAAAGAAAAAGGAGGAGGGACCGTCGGCGATGAAGAACTGTAACTCAGCGGCGAGGAAGAAGAAGGATGCGGCTAAGAAGAAGAAAGCCGCTGTGAGGAAGAGAGAAGTAGCAGCCAAAAAGAAAAAAAATGCTGCGAAGAAAAAGATTGAAGGCGCGACAAAGAAGAGGAAGCAAGACGGTGGTGTCGAGGGTGGATCCTCCTCGAATCCAACCAAGCGGACTCGGAACCGGGAGAAAGAAACCACACCAGTAACAGAATTCCTTCTCAGCCTGATAGTGAGGCTACGACATGCATACCACTTCCTAATCAGCCAGCTATTGAACCTGAAACCCCACATAATCCAGTGACCTCGCTTTCAGGCTCTTCCACAAAGAGTTCTTCTCATGTCGAAGACAATGATGAGGAGATTGGGTCTAACAACAGAGAGAATCCCAACATAGATCTACACATACCTGAGGCAGAGAATGACAATATCCCACAAAGAACGGTAAACAACTAAGTTTCAAATGGTTTTGGAAATTGGGCGAAATTGGTTGATTGTTGATACAGTTAAACTAAGATATTGTGGTCGTAAAAATTAGACAAAATTGTGTAAGTAGTACAACTTAGTGATTTTTAAAAATATAACTTGCAAAACTATGTGAAGTTTAAATGGTGTAACTAGTGCAACTAATAGAGTGAAATTAGTGTAACTCGTACAACTAAGAGACTAAATCTAGTGTAAGTAGTACAACTACGTGTTAATTTTCTAGTGTGACTGGTACAAATAGATAATTATTATTAGTGTAAGTAGTACAACTTAGGTAGCTTAAATAGTATAACTTGTTTACTAGATGATGTTTTTATCGTATTATTAGTCAAACTGGTACAACTAAGTGATTTTCTATTGTATAAAATTTACTAGATGGTGTTGTTATTGTAAAACTTAGTGAGTTGTTAAAGTATAACTTGTACAACTGTGGGTAGTTTAAATAGTGTAACTAGTAAAACTTATAAAGTAGAACCAATATAACTAATAATACTGGTGATTATCGTATAACTAATGGTGTCATTGTGGTATAACTTGTCTAAATGGTACAACTACCAGTTAATTTCTATTGTGACTGGTACAACTAGAGAAGTATTATTAGTGTAACTAGTACAACTAGACGGTGTTGTTGTCGTATTATTAGTCAAACTGGTATGACTAAGTGATTTTCTGTTGTATAAATCGGTTATTTAGATTGTGTAATAATTGTTTGTGTTTTGTTTCAGGTTGTGAAAGAGGATATGGCCGTAGAACCAATGAGACCTAGTGGTTTTTTCTTCAAGCCGAGTGATTATGGGAAGGTTTGCAAGCTCTCCACAAGGTGCCACCAACACAAATTTATTGAGAAGATTAAAGGGTTTGAAGAGTCAGAGAAAAATTGGTTCAAGAACCACCCTCAATTCAAGCATTTATTCCACATGGATTGTTCCCCTACAAGAAAGGTGATGGGAATGTGGATGTTGCTTCTCCGTACAATGACTACGGAAAAGGGTCAACAAGCTTGGTTTGGAGTGAATGGTGTTCCAGTTAGATACTCTATCAGGGAACATGGCCTACTCTCTGGTTTATACTGCCACAACTACCAAGAAAACTATCTGAGCAAAGGGAGTATGAGGTTTGCGAATCGGTATTTTAAGATTAAGGAGAAGAAGACTAAGAATCAGAAGGGGAAGGAAAAAGGTCTGAGAGTGTCACAAAAGGATGTGGAAGCGAAGCTTAGCACGATGAAGGCTGATCGTAGTAACGACCGTCTAAAGATGGCGGTTCTTTACTTTTTGACCACAGTTCTGAGAGGAAGGTCAAAAGTAGGACACCCCATTGAGCCTTTCCTTCTCCAAGCAGTAGATGATCTGGATTTTTGCACCAAATTTCCATGGGGCCGTTTCATGTTTGATGATTGCATTAAAGAGATTTTCCATTTGGGGGATCATTTCAGTGATGGGATGCCAGACAATCCGAGTTGGACATTTCCAGGCTTTATTAACCCTTTGGAGGTATATATATTAGTTAATTTTTCAGAAGCATATTTGTTATAATATAACTAATATGATTGTTTGAAATGATATGCATATATTGGCGTTTGAATGTAGCCATGTACTTAAGGAAAAACTCAGAGAGCCTGTTCGAAACAGTCTGGTAGATTGCCCAAGAATGTGCAAATGGAGGTACAAGAAGACTAGCACTACATGATTTGCATTGGACGAGATTTATCGGGCACTTGGAAAAACAAAGGTAAGAGATTATAGGTGTTGTTTGTGTTATTTTCTTCGATTTACGTTTATTGTTAACTTAAAGTGTTATTTGTTGTTGTTGTTGTTCATATTTCAGGTGATTACCAGTTGTTTGATACCATAAGGATATGAAGTAGAACTCTTGTACAATATCATGGATGAAGAGGTTTGGGAAGACGTGGAGCTAGTAAATGATTTGGATACCCAAGACCTAGCTGTCGACAGTTGGAACAAGATCATTATAGAACCCGAGGGGAAAATATTTTGGGAGGATCTCTTCGACATGGATGTGAGAACCCGACCTACCACACATGAAGAATCCGAGCCTCAAGGGTTCACCGAAAGACATGAGGAAGCAAGGGTGTGTGAGGAACCCGAGGCAGGTTTTGAGAGTTTAAAAGAATTGGAAATTAAGTTGACAAAGAGAATGGACGAAGGTTTTGCTTTGAGGGATGATACAATTTGTCTTCTGGCAGCAAGAGTAAAGGAGTGGGAAAAGGAAAAGAATGAACGAGAAAGAGGTAATTGGTCATTCCAGTTTGAAACAGGTGGAAGTTCAGGAGAAAGAGGTAATTGGTTTTGAAAATGGTTTTGGTAGATAAGTGTATTTATTTTGGTTTTGAAGTGATATTTGTTTTGGTTTAGTAGTAGATAATGCTGGTGAGGAGGCTGATATAGTGGCTGAGAAGGAGGGTGAGGAAGGTGAGAATGAGGCTGAGAAAGACGTGGAGAAAGAGGTTGAGGAGATGGGTGACAAGGAGGGTGAAAAAGAGGGTGAGGAGGAGGGTAACAAGGAAGATGAAAAAGAGGCTGAGGAGGAGGGTGAAAAAGAGGGCAAGAAAAGTGATCTGGATCCTGAGAAGGAAGGTGAGGAAGGTGATAAAGAGGTTGAGGAGGAGGGTGAAAAAGAGGGTGAGGAAGTTGATCTGGATCCTGAGAAGGAAGGTGAGGAAGGTGATAAAGAGGTTGAGGAGGAGGGTGACAAGGAGGGTGAGGAAGGTAAGGATTTGTTGTATAAGTAATTCTTTTAGGCATAATCTAATTTGTTGTTTTGTCTTGTAGATGATGTTGAGGAGGATTCGCCATGTACACTTCAAGTCATGGTAGAAGCGGCTGAGAAAGTCGAGAAAGAAGCGGCTGACAAGGCTTCTGCTGAGAGGGCTACTGATGAGGCGGTTGGAGATGAAGAAGCTGCTGGAGATGAAGAGGCGGTTGGAGATGAGGAGGCAGTTGGAGATGAGAAGGCGATTGGAAGGCATAAGAGGTCTCATAAACCGTCTCGTTCGGTCAGATCTCCTTATCAACGAAACTGATAGCTATTTAGAATAGCTTTAAAACTATGTTCCTTTATATTTTAGACTTAAAACTTATGTTCCTTTTTGTATTAAACTTAAAACTTATGTTCCATTTGGTATTAAACTTAAAACTTATGTTTCTTTTAGTGTTGGTTTGTTGAAAATTTGTGTTTAGTTAATGATCAGGTATTTTAGTTTAACTAATAATACAAGTATAACTACGCAATAATATTTAAGAATGGTACAACTAGTATACCTGGTCGACATTTAACCAAAATGTTTAAAACTTTAAACACAGTTAAAACGTGATACATATTTAAAATGTGGTGCACATTTAACTCAATACAAAATGAATTAACATAGTTGTACTAGTGTTATAGTTGTACCAATTTGTACATAGTTGTACTAGTTTTATAGTTGTACCCGTTTGTACATAGTTGTATTTTGGTAGTAAATTCAAAAAATATTAGTTGTACCACATAATAAATACATTTAACTGAGTCTTACCACCTATTTATGTTTACATTCCTTTGCCCAGATCCAATGAAAAAATAAATGTTGTCAAAATACATTTCATGGATGTTTTCGAAATATTATGTGGACAAGTAAGTTAACAAGTCTTGAAAGTATAAGATAGATGATGCAAACTTATGTAATGGTGATAGAAATGACCAAAAAAAAAGCAGCACACTCAAAATAATTAAGAAGCCTATTTAACAATCATAAGGAACCTATTTAAACACATACCAACACATGCAACTACTTATTTTTCCATATAGAATATCTTAATTAAAATAATAATAAACCTATAATAATACTTGTCTGACCAATAAAACGTGGTTTTACTAGTAATATCAGTAATACTTGTTTGACCACTAAAACGTAGTTTTCGTAGTTATACCATTAAAACACAGTTAAAACGTGATAAACATTTAAAATGTGATGCACATTTAACTTAATACAAAATGAATTAACATAGTTATACTAGTGTTATAGTTGTACCAATTTGTACATAGTTGTACTAGTTTTATAGTCGTACCCGTTTGTACATAGTTGTACTTTGGTAGTAAATTCGAAAAATATTAGTTGTACCACATAATAAATACATTTAACTGAGTTGTACCACTTATTTATGTTTACATTCCTTTGCCCGGATCCAATGAAAAAATAAATGTTGTCAAAATACACTTCATGGATGTTTTCGAAAAACTATGTGGACAAGTAAGTTAACAAGTCTTGAAAGTATAACGTAGATGATGCAAACTTATGTAATGGTGATAGAAATGACTAAAAAAAACAACACACTCAAAATAATTAAGAAGCCTATTTAAAAAATTATAAGGAGCCTATTTAAACACATACCAACACATGCAACTACTTATTTTTCCATATAGATACCTTAATTAAAATAATAAGAAACCTATAATAATACTTGTCTGACCAATAAAACGTAGTTTTCCTAGTTATACCAGTAAAACTTATCTGGTCAATAGAACATAGTTTTCCTAGTTATACCAGTAATACCTTACAAAAGCAACACACTCAAAATAATTAAGTAAGACGTATTCATCGTTGCCACTTCCATCGTTTCTACTTCCATCGTTTCCACTTCTTTCGTTGCCACTTACTGTTGAATACTTCTTCTTTCGCTTCCTCTAATATTCTCTTGCAGATGGGAATCTAGTTACTTGTTGTCTTCCTTTCTTTTTCTCCACAAACAGAGGGAAGACAACCATAGATCGAATTTCGTCAGGAACTTCCCAGGATGAATGATGAGGCACTGGATATATTGTCCTGTAATATGCCAAAGTCCACTGCTCCAACCAGTAATACTTGGAACAATAATCTTCATCTTTTTCTCCTCGCTTAATGATGGCAGCAAGTGCATGAACACAAGGGTACCAGTCAATATCAAAACACCTAAAGTAACATGTTTTGTAGACCAAGTCAACAAAATACCCTTCCCCGTCCCGGCCAATCACATTGTAGTGACGTTCAAATGTGTTTAACTCGATCACCTTCAACGTTTTTGCAATCGGATACATGTTATGCAATATACAATGCACATGCGGGACTAGTATCTGCGTCTCAGGTACATATAAAGATACTTGTTGGTATTTGTTAAACCATTCTATAATCTTTCCCATGATCTCATCCACCATTGGCAACAAAGCATATTTCCTTGGTTTCCTTAAAACACCATTGAGAGATTCAACCGTGTTCGTTGTGTCTATGTTGTACCTTTCTCCCGGAAATTTACATCTGGCCCATTTGGTCTCATGAACACTGTCATCCAAATAGACGGCGGCTTGAGGATACTTTCTTCTGAAATCATTATAGGATTTTCTAAACTCCACCTCTGTATACATACCAGCAAGTTTCCTAAACTTTTTGTCTACCACAGATTTCGTAACATTACTTCATGCTCCTTTCACATTAGTAGACAAATGATATATGCAATAACCATGAATCGCCAATGAGTAGACCTCGTGTACTGTCTTGATGATGATTTGGTTTCTATCAGTACAAAATACAAGCTGAGGATCATCCGGTATCAAAGTTTTCAGCATAGTCAAAAACCATGTCCAACTTGTATTTTTCTCACCATCTACTACCGCAAAAGCCAGGGGATAAGATGATGATCTGGATCCTGAGCACTGGCAATAAGAAGCACACCTTTATACACACCACTCAGGTGAATTCCATCCATAATTATCACTTTACGCATAGCCTTAAACCCTTCGATGCAAGCTCCGAATGCAAAGAACATGTACTTAAAACGGTTCTGCTCATCCACTTCTAATCGTGTAACCATACCAGGATTCAGTTGTTCCAACATGTACAAGTAAGATGGAAGTCTAGCAAAACTCTCAACTGGGTCACCACGCACATCATTCACAGCTTTGTTTTTTCCTCTCCAAGCTGTTGAATACGAAACCGTAGCACCCAATCTGTTACAAACCAATTCTATGAGAGCCTTCGGAGTGGGAGTCTTGAATTGGCCGGGATAATCAGTGTGCACCACAGATGCGCCCAAGCTTGGTGTTCCTCTTTTACCCTTCTTGGTTCCACTTGCACTTGTCCGAGCGCACGTATGAGTCTTTCTATACGTTCTAATTGAGAAAAAAATTAGAATTCTTGAGTTTTGCAGCTCGTAAATACCAGCAGCAACCAACCGCACGGCATTTCAATACGTAAACCCAAGGCTTTGATTTCACTATGTCAACCTCAAAACAATTAGTATGCACAACTTTATCCACTAAATCCTTAACTCTTGCTTAGTCTCAAATTCTTGATGCAAGCTCATTTCAATGCCATCATCCCACTCAAGATTTACAACTATTTCTACAACAGGTGTAACAACCTCCATATCATCCATTTCGTCACCCTCTTCATTGATTTTCTCATGCTCATACTCTTCCTCTTCAATATGAGGAACAATTTCCAACTCCTCAACTCCAACCATATCTTCATTAGCTCTGGCATCACTCAGAATTTCCTCATTCATAGAAAACACCTCGTTACTCTGGTTTTTCGAGATGATTTCCGTAAGCTCCACATGTAAGACACCACGTTTTTCTTATCAACTTCCATTAAATATCCTAAAACGTCTTCATCGTCCAAGATATAACAAGGCCTCTTATTATCCAATACCAACGGAAAGTAACTTAGGTGAACCTTGGTCACATCTATATCGATCTTCATTTTCTTGCATATTCTATCAACCAAGTCAGAATAAGTAATCTCCTCATAACTTCCCTTCATCACTAAAGTAGAAATATGTCCTTTTTTCGATTCCATTGAAATTCATTACCCACATTTGAATAATTTCCCCCATTATCAAAATAAATCACCACACGTCGGCTATTGTCCATAATTTCTGAAACATAATAAAAACAACATACCACAGAGTAGATATACCAGTTATACTAAATCAGTAATCACAGTTATACTAATATTACCAGTTTGACTACTTTACGTGTTACACTAGTTACAGTTATACTACGTTGACTTGGCACATGATTACTATAAGTTATACTAATTGTACCAATACACATATTCAATTTGTTAATTTCAGTTGTACTATGTGTACCAGTTGTAAGTTTTGTATTAAAAATTTCAGTAATACTACATCAGTTGTACCAGTAAAATGGGTTGATAACGAGTTTTGTCAAGTAAGTCGTATCCGTTGTACCTTTGTGAAAAACGATTTATTCTACAATTTTGCATTAATAACTTTATATTAAACCTCAGAATCTTACTCATTGCGTTTACATACCTATTACATGACTCAACCGAGATAAACAACAAACAAAAAATAATTGAGACAGAGAAGATTGATAGAGAGAGAGAGAGAGAGTATACACTTAACAAGCGATTGCAGAGGTTGCAGAGCCAATGAGGACGAACATGTGATGTTTCTCGGCGTCCTAAGATGTCAATACCCTTTGAGAATCAAAGAAAAACGCTTTGTGGATGAAGAAATGAAGAAGATAGGTTTGGTTGTTGAAGCTCATCAATTTTAGTCCTTTTGGTGGTTGAACACGATTTGAAGAAGGAGAGAGTGATTAAAGAGGCTGTGTGGGACCCATTTGATTCGAGAGGGAGGGAGAGAAATCAACGGCCAAGATTATAACGTGAGGAAACGATCCAACGGCTCTGGTTCTATTTTCATTAATGGCAATCTTTGTAAATATTTTTTCCTTCTCATCTAACAGCTAAGACTAAAACATAATATTTAGATCTAATGGTTGGCATTCCTCCCTTCTTTGGGGATATTTTCGTAATTTAGCCATCACTTGGCCCATGTAGATTAACTTGGGTTGTTGTAGATTATTTTCTCACCATTTGGACCATTCTAGATTAAAGTCCGTTTTTTTTGTCGACTGTTGTATTAGATAAAGCCCAAATGGGCAATAGATTACAAGAGTTGTCGGCCCATAATTAAATTTGAAGCCTTACAAAAGTGATTATAAAAAACAAATTACGCAAATTTGTTTTCTTAACCGACTTATGTGGCCACGTGGACGTCTTGAAGCATCTGGAAGACGCAAGTTTTTGCACGCGTCCTTCATGCCCCAACTCTGTTCACCGTCGTCTTGACGCGTTGTTTCCGATCGACTGAAGATCTGCTCCACCGTAAGCTTCACCTACTCGATTCTCCCTTGCACGCTTCATCTGCACCAAAGACTCTCATCCCATGGAAGCTTGAATTCTTCAGTGCTAAAGTCACGGACATAACTCTTTAGTTGTCTCTCTTATTTCGCCGTCTTTTTTTCTCCTTAAATCTTCATCAGACAGTTAGGAGGAACACACTCCCGTCGCCGGTAAAACGCAACCGGAGATCTCTTGTCACCCCACTCAAGATTGACGGAACTAAAGGAGCACGAAGTTACCCTCACCGAAACTGAACAAATCCAATAAGATGAGAAAGATGAGGAATATACATGAATCCCTGAGAAACTACTTTGGAGAGACATCCGATATTAAAATCGGAAATTTTATTATTCAACCCAAACCCAAGAAAATAGATAGGAACTGAAATATTTGCTCAGATTTTGGTTGAAACACACATCAAAAAAATTCCCCAAAGCGAAGTTCAAAGTCGGCTAACCGAAAAGAAATTCGATGATCAAAATTATTTTACAAGCCAAAAGATCTGATCTATTGATCAGAAAACCTAACATTTCATCTCCTCTCCATGATTTCTTTCCCTCTGAAAGATAGAATTGTGGTAAGAGGGAAGAAGAAATCGAAAGAATTTCCTCTCTCTAGGAGGAAAGAGAGAAGAACTTCAAAAAGATCTATTGAAGATAATTGCTCTATATTATATTGCATTTATTAAATAGTTAAAAGAACAATTTTTGATTCCATATCACTCTGTCATTTTTTCTATAATCACTATCGCATCATCTATATAAATCATAAGCTTTAATAAATTATATTGTTTTCATTAACCATCTCTATAATAAATTATTATCATTAGAATTTTATAATGAGTTGCCTTACTGAAGACGATCAAACATGTGGAAATAAATATCAAATTCAATTATGTGAGTATGCTAAGGATTAACTATATGATGATTCAAATATGCAATAGTGATTATTTGATTCGAAACTGAAGAAAATGACCAGTGATGCTTATATAGTATACTATTCTATTTTGTGGTCCTAGTATAATATGTTTTTTCTTCTCTTGTCACTCTTATGGTGGTTTATCTTCATACTCTAGTCAATTCTAGCGACAATATCACCAAACCATTTTCTCTTCTACTTTCTAATTTGTATCCTTCAACTTTAGAAAATATGGATTTCTTAAACTAAAACAAACTATATTGTTGTGTTATTCTATTTGATAAACATAGAATATAAATATAGATTTACAATATCTTTTTCTATCTCATTTCTTGTCCCTTTTTTCTCCATTTTCCTCCTCTTTCTCATCTTCTTCAATTTAGTCTATTTTCTATTATATTATTATATTTAATAATTTCAGTAATATTTACTATATTGTTTAGTTTGGTATATTCTATTTATAATTGTTTTAAACTTTTTCTTCCATACACATATATCTTCTAATACATGTAATCCATCAGCTACTGCTATTGTAACAACAATAGTTCCTAATAAAGACCACAACTTCCTCCGTATTTATAATCATCTCATCTCCGCCGTTATCATTTTGTTTGGTTTATCATTGTCGCATCTTCCTTACCACAACTTCCGTTTCATAGACCTCATCTTTATATATCGTTTATTCACTGGTAGTTGGCATAGACAAAAGAGAAAAACGGAAAGAAAATGAAAAAAAATGTTGTAAAATCTAATTTTCTAGTATAGGTTTGATATTCTTAACATATTACTGAAACTTGGTTATTTTACAAATTAACCCAAGAAAAAATTATTTTATTTATCGACAACTACTTTTTAGCTTACCACTAAGAAATCTGTCAAGTTTATTACCAATTTACCGCATGCCTCGTTAAGTTTTTATTCACAGGGATATTCTGAAAACTTAAACTAATCCCTAAAGAGAAGTACATTATGTGAATAGATCTTCTTTCTAGATATGCAAATGACCAATAAGAAGAGACTAAGATTTGTGTAGGTGTACAAAAACAATCTTTTTCTTTTTCTTTGTGCAAACTATGAAGAAGCTATCATTTAATAATCAAAACAACTACTTTGAGGTTGATTGTTTACATATTTTGAAGTGGTTTTAGGTTTTTGTTTTTTGTTTTTGGAAAAACCAAATTTTAGACAATTAAGTTTCTAAAGAAATAGATTCCCTACAATGTAGGGAAACTAGCTTTTCAAATAACCGCCTTTTTCTAAAAGGAAACCAAAATCAAGGTTTCATGTTTTTCTTGTCAAAACTTGTTGTGGTTCACATCCAATGTGTCCGTACGTTCAAGAAAGATGACTTGCAACAACTCCATGAGAACATTCTGATCTTAATCTGCAACCTCGAGAAGATATTTCCTCCTGCATTTTCTGACGTCATGGAACATCTAGTTGTGCACCTCCCGTACGAGGCATTTCTTCGTGGACCTGTTCATTAGAGATGGATGTATCAGCGCTCCATGAAACATTTGAAAGGGAAAGCAAAAAATCTTGCAAAGGTCGAAGGGTAAAAAGTTGCTGGGAGTTTGACTGCAGAAACAACGCACTTCACATCATACTACTTCGCACCAGCAGTCCGCACTAGGAAGAGGGTTCCTAGAAGATATGATGATGGTGGAGTCGTCCCAACATATGCAGTTGACGGTTTACCTGACATTTTCTGCCATATTGGACGGTTTGGTGGTAAATTGAAAGAAGTTTGGTGTTATAGTGAAGATGATAAGCATAGTGCCCACACTTATATTCTCCTCAGGTAAATTTATATGGTAAACACTACAGTATAATATGTATTCTAACGCTATTACTTTTTTGTAGGTTGATTATGATGATCCACACTACCCAGTATGGTTTCATGATTTGGTCTTAGGCCCTGTAGCAAAAGTGACCACATCACCTATGTATTTCACATGAGGTTTTACCTTTCACACTTACGAGTATGGAAGAAGATGGACAACAAGTAACTACGGAGTGTGTGTGACAGGCGAAACATACTTTTACGGGATTTTGCAGGAGATTATTGAAGTTGAGTTTGTGGGGTTACTGAAGCTAAAGTGCGTTCTCTTCAAATGTGATTGGTTCGATCCCTTTATGAACAAAGGTACTTGGATTAACAAATTCGGTGTTGTTTATGTCAATTCTAGAAGAAGATACAACAAATTCGAGCCTTTCATCTTAGCCTCTCAAGCATGCCAAGTTAGCTTCATTCTATACTCACACCTTAGAGATTTCGGAATAACTTGGTTAGTGGCTATCAAAATTACTCCTCGTGGACGAATAGTTGCTGGAGAAGAACCATCTTTGCAAGAAGAAGCGTGTATCACTGAGGTTGCAGTACCTGAATAAAAAACCGATGACATTCTTCTCATTGATCCGGATAACCGTCAATATGAAGATCTTCCCGACGATATGACGGATGAAGCAGGTGAAGATGAGTTTGGTGAAAATGATGATGATGACGATATGACGGATGAAGCAGGTGAAGATGAGCTCGAGTGACTCATAATGAATGTAAACAATTGATTTTTAATATGTGTAATACTTCATTTATGTGTGTTATTCGGTTAGATTATATAACTTGTTAGTTCGGGTTTTATATTTGATCACAAAGAATGTAGACAATTTTTTTATATTTGATCACAAAGAAAAAAATTGGAGTTTAGGGTTTAAGGGAAATGAGATTAAAAGTGAAATAAAGATGTGAAGTTATTTGGGTTTTTGGGTTTAGGGATTTGATTTACAGGGTTTTGAATATATTCTTAGTAAATTTGTCGTAACAGAAAACACGGCCTGGTAGTTTCGTCGTAATGGGCCCTAGTACATTTGTCGTAAAGGAAAACACAGGCCTGGTAGATTTGTCGTAATGCCTCCTATTTAATTCGTCGTAATTTTTCCTATTAAATTCGTCGTAATGGAAGACACACGGGTGGTAAGTTCATCGTAATAGAAAAGTGTGCGTGGTAACTTCCATGTAACATGACGACGAAGTTACTAGGCTTCAAAATTTCTATATATACATGAGGATCAGTCACGAGGCAAGCCTCGTGTATTTCTCCCAACCTTGTCCTCTGGAACTTCAAGGTATGTGTTTTTAAAAAAAATCTAGGTTAGGTAGTTAATAGGTGGTTAGTTTAGGTGGTTAGACTAAGGAGCATAGCGTTATTAGAAATTGATTAGAAAAATTGTTAAACTGTTTAGATGTTTTTTAGAAATTGAATAAATATTTTTTAAAAACTGATTACATATTTTTTTGAAACTGAATAACTATTTTTTAAAAACTGATTATATATATTTTTGAAACTGAATAAATATTTTTTAAAAAACTGATTATATATATTTTTTAAACTTAATAAATATTTTTTAAAATTGATTAGATATTTTTCATTAACTAATTATAGTTTTTAAAAAATTTAGATGGCACCTAGGAGACGACCCACTTATTCCGACATATTTCCATCTGGTTCTAGGACATCATCTAGTTCAGCTTCATCATCTTCTTCAGATCCGGAAGCGGTCCCAGAGTCACAGGAAGTTTCTTGGGCTCCTCCTCCTCCTTATGCACCCCAGATACATCACCCGATGCCTCCACCTCCTCCTCCATATGAGGCTCCTCCACCGGCTCCACATCTTTCCCCAGGAGCCAGTGTTCATCCGGATTTGCTTGTCCCTCCATCTGCACCGTACGCTACATATACAGTGGAGGATCTTCTTGCTCAGCCTGGACGAGCAGGACTAAGGATTCTGGACCCCGACACCCCAGAGGGTACTTATTGGTAAGTTTTTTAGTTTTATTAATTTTAACTTTAACATTATATTTTTTATACTCATCTAACAAGTTCATATTATTTTCAGGTTTGGCGTCGATAATTGTGTCGGACGTAGCGTTTCTGACACAATCAAAGGCTACTTCGTCGAGGCCCATCCCAACTGGAGTATGACTCCCGAGCACATTAGGACTACGTGGTTCAAATGTTTTACGGTAACAGTTTTCCATTTTCTTATTTAGTAATTTTTTTTATTTTTTTTTCTTTGAGCAAAGGTGGAAATGGTCCTTAGCAATCAACGAGAGGGTTAAGGCGGAATTTTTTTCTAGAGCAAAGATCCGCCTTTGCAACACCGTCTCAGATTGGAAGGCCAAGTGGGAGTACTACGGCTATGATGCCAAACCCACCGAGCTCACGAAAGAGGTATGGGATGGCCTCATCGCCTATTGGACGCTGCACGGCTCGGTCTATAAGGCCAGCAGTTGCTCTGCTTCCCGTAGGACGAGGGATGCGGATGGTAACTTACCCATGCTTCACACAACTGGGCAAAACCCCTACGCCAGAGTTCGTCTACGAGTTGTATGTTTTATTAATTTTAGGTTTATTTTTTATTTTTTATTAATTTTATTATCTTATATAAAAATTATAAACTTACATTTTATATGTTTTTGTAGGCTAAGAAGACCGGAGTGATGTCATATTTGTCTGATCTATTCAAGATTACTCACCAGAAAGCGAGCAGGGCTTTTGTAGATCCACGGTCGGAGAAGCTCTTTCACGACATGGCTGCTCGGGTTGAAGAGCGCGAGACACAGCTAACCCAACAGTCTACTAATAATGGACAGCCCGTAAAATTGTCTACACATGAGGTGGACAAGATCTCCGAAGAGGTAAATTTTAGAAATATTTTTAGATTTATATATATATATTTTTTAATTTTAATTAAAGTATTTCATTTCTAATTTTATAAATATTTGTTTTAAAAGTTCACTCCACGAAATAAGGGGCGGACAATGGGAATAGGATCCGTCAATGACGTCCCAAAGGCGACTTCGTCTTACTCGTCGAACCGGGATGAGGAGAATGCTCGGTTGAAGGCTCAGGTGGACGACCAACTGGTTCATTTGCAGTCTCTCGAGGATCTTCTAGCCGTTATGGCGGTTGGAAACCCTGTTCTACAAAGAGCATTAGAGGAGAGACATCGGAATCTCAACGGATAAGCGCCTCATGTAGACGAACCTCGCGACTCTACGGAAGGGAACAAGACCTCCAACAACTACTTCGACAATGTCCAGCTCTAGTTTTTTTTTGTTTTAAATATTTTCATATTGTATTATAAATTTAAATATTATTTTATAACTTTATATATTCAGTTTTTTTTTATATTTAAAATTATTTTAATAATATTTTTATATAATTTTATTTTATAATTTTATTAATATATTTTGTTTTATTAAAATTTCCATTTAAACCTCGTAAATTTTACAAGGAACTTACAAGTATGAACTTGTAAAGTCCTCGTAAAATTTACATGGAATTCCTTGTTCATTCCTCGTAATACATTACGACGATTTAAAAAGTTATGACATGTAAGTTTGTCGTAAATAATACAAGTATTTAGGGGGTATTTTACTAGGTAATGTTAAAAGGGATTTACGAGGTATCTTTACTAGGAAAGTACGACGAATATTTCCCTTCTCGATTAAGACAAAATGTATTTGTTGTAAACGTTACAACGACATTACAACGAATCTTGCATTATGGCGAGCGTTTTACAACGAATCATAATTCATAATTAATTCGTCGTAGTGTTCCCATTACGACGAATTAACTAGGAAATATACCCTTGTAATAAGGCCATTTTCTTGTAGTGGGTCTACACGGATGCATCCATAACGGGATTGGAATCCATTGCGTGTTAACACAGCAAGGGATGGTCATCGCCTACGCATCTTGGAAACTGATGAAACTTGAAGGAAACTACCCCACCCATGATCTAGAGATGGTTGTGGTAGTGTTCGCTTTGAAGATCTGGCATTAATATTGTATGGCGCCAAGGTGCAAATACTTACGGACCACAAGAGTCTGAAGTATATATTTACTTAGCCTGAGTTGAACTTAAGGCAGAGGAGTTCGATGGAGTTTGTAGCGGATTACAATTTAGACATTGCCTGTCACCCGGGCAAAGCCAACCTAGTTTCCGACGCTTTGCGCCAGAGATGGGCTGATGTATCAGCAGAACATGAAGCGTACGACCTGGAAGGTATGTTGCGTACCATACAGTTAAATACATTATCTGGTTCGAATGAACCATTGGGGTTAGAGGCGGTGAACAATTTCAACCTACTCACCTGATTTCGATTGGCACAAGATGAAGATGAGAACCTGAAGAAGATTGCAAGGAAATACAAGACTGAGTACCTGGATGGTACCATCTTGGTTCGCGGCCGAGTGATTGTGTTTTGGAGAAAGAAGGTCGATTGGTTAAAAAGGGGGCCGACTACGGTGGTTTATATTTTCCGGCAAAAAGAGTTTGTTTTTGGAGAAGGAAGGTCGATTGGTTATGAATACTAGAGGCAAATAGAAATACATGGAGAAGGACTCCAACCCACAGACATAGAGAGAGAGAGAGAGAGAGAGAGAGAGAGAGAGAGAGAGAGAGAGAGAGAGAGAGAGAGATTTTAGTTGCAATTTGTGTTTTTTAATAAAAAAAATACGTTTTAGTTTCAAATTCTGTTTTTTAATAAAAGATTTTTGGAAAAACAATTTAAAAACTTGAATTTACTTACTCTGATATTATAATGAATTTCTTATGACAATGATTACAAGAATAATCATATGAATCTTGATTTGATTGTTGTTAATATATTTTGCCTCATATTATATCCTTTTTATAATGACCTCTCTTTTTTTCCTAAATAGCCCATTTTCTACATTAACTGAGTTGTTTCCTTCACTGCAATACTCATAAGAGGCATCTCCTTCAGTGCCCTCAAATTTCAAAAGGTAATTTTCTTATGGGTTATTCTAATCTCCTATGTCCCTATCTCATTAAGTCACTGCGCAAAGACGAAAATGTCCTTAACTGGGTGAAAACAAAAATCGGAATTTCGGATAGGGGTTAGTTCGGTTAGAGAAAAAAATTGGTGGTTTGGTTTTGGTTTATGGTTTGTGATTTTAATAAAAAAATCAGAAATAATAAAGAAGCCTCCTCTCAATCGACGACCTCACCTCGCTCCGCCTCCTCTCAGCTCGTCTTCTCTTCCTCCTCTCCGCCAGCTACGAAGCAATTGGGGTTGAAGCCTTTTGACATTTAGGGGCACTGGAGGAGTTGACTCTAGCTCTTTTTCTCTTCTTCCTCTCCGCCAGCTACGAAGCTATCGACGTCGATAGCTTCTCCGGTGACACAATCGAACGTCAACATTTCCACCGGCGAACATTCCTATGAGGCAGGTCAAAATGCAGGTTAGTTCTTCTCTCCTCCGCGAGTCTCACTACATTGGATAGAAATGAGATACAAGGTTTGTAAATGGATTTGTTGAAACGCGATTAGTTTTGGGTTCGTTTGGTTGATTTGTATATGAAATTGATATACAATGCAAGCATGCGGTTGAATGTATAGAGGTGAATTGTCTCACTTGTGAGTTAGATTCACACCGAGATCTCAATTCAATCGGACCAAACAATTCTTGTTGAAGCATAACTTGGTATAACTAGTAGAACTGATAATTGTACTATAATAGCTTAAACTTGGTATAATTGTAGATAACTTGGTAGAACTCAGAACAACTGGTATAAATGTAGCTAACTCATTAGAACTGAGAACAACTAGTATAATTAGAACTTTATTCTGTTGTTTTTTGTAGGACCCTACAATGGCGAAACACGTGAGCATACATTTCAAATTCAAAGGTCGCATTTATAGTGTAACCTTAAAGACGACAGTGGAAGATATAAGTTTGGCAATGATAGAAGAAAGGATGTAAAAAAAGGTTGCATTGGATGAAAGTAAGTTTAAACTGTCATTGAGGTACATGCCGATGGTGGTTGGATGTGAGGAAGAGCAAAATATTTGTGATGATGAGGATTTGTTTGTCTACCTAACGGCCATTGATAAAGAGAACCGTATAAGTCTTTTTTTGTGGAGGAGACGAGTAGATCAGAGGAGTTAGAGAAGCTGTCGAGAGTGGGTGAAAGTTCGTTTGGTATGAACTACCAAGTGTTGGAGGGAATTGATGATGAAATGGGACCTAAACCCATAACTTTGTACGTAGGAGACGGGCAAGCAAATCCACAGAAGGATGTGATAGAGGCAGAGAATGATGATGGTAAAACATGAGATGATTGTATGGATACATACAACGCAGCTGAGACGGACACCACAACTGAGATAGACACTGCATCTGAGACAGACACCGCAGCAGAGATGGACACTGCAGCTGCGACGGATATTGTTGCTAATATGGACACTGATTTTGCAGATATGTATATTGAGCAGCCACCTGTAGAAAAATCTAGTCAGGTTATAGAGGAATGGGAAGGCGGTTTGGGTCTTAGAAAGCTTAAGGAATTTCCAAGTAAGAAAGCAATTCAAGAGATGGTTGATAGAGCCGCATTTGGTGGATGCTTTCGTTATGTTACCAAAAAGTCGGATCGTTGTCGAAATGTTGTGAAGGAAGTTGTAAATGGGGTTTGCGAGCTGCAAAGATTCCACATACCGAAATGGGGTTTTCAGTTAGGAGGTACACAGGTGTGCATACATGCTCTCGAACCAGTCAAAGTAAAAGCAGCAACAACAAGAGGAAAGGCTCAGCGGAATTAGTTGCATCTTTTTTAAATGAGGAATATCCTGGACAAGTGAGAACTCCTGTTCCGAGAAATATCATAAGTCTTCTAAAGTTAAGACTTGGTGTAACTGTATCATATTCCACAGCCTTGAGAGGAAAAAATCTAGCTATTTCTCATTTGTGTGGTAGTTCAGAAGACAGCTACAAGTTTTTGTATAGCTACTTGTACATGTTAGAGTAGGTCAATCCGGGAACAACAATAGGTGTGAAGTTGGATGAGGCAAATAAGTTCAAGTACCTCTTCATAGCTTTGGGAACTTGCATTGAAGGATTTGCGGTCATGAGGAAAGTGATAGTTGTGGATGCCACCTTTTTGAAGAATGGATATGGGGGTGTACTAGTTTTTGCCAAAGCTCAAGATTCTAATTGTCACCATTATCCCCTTGTGTTTGTTGTACTCGACGGTGAGAGTAATGCTAGTTGGACTTGGTTTTTCGAGATGCTTAAAAGTGTTATACCAGACTCTTCTGAATTAGTTTTTATGAGCGACAGAAACCAGAGCCTCATCACAGCGGTAGCTAATGTATTTCCACAAGCTCACCATGGCCATTGTATATGGCATATGGCCCAGAATGTGAGAGCACATGCTTGTAACACCAAGAAAGCTTTAGTCGCATGGAAATTTATGGAGTTGGCTAAGTGTTACACGGTGGTTGAGTTCAACTCAGCTTATGCAGCCTTTAAAGTGAGATATCCTTCAGCGTACAAGTATGTTGAGGAGCATTGTGAGAAAGAGACATGGGCAAGGTTTTTTTTTTCCAGGTGATAGATACAACTTGGACACTAGCAACAGTGTGGAGTCAATGAACAGCACGTTTAAGGATGCAAGGAGGTATGCTTTGATACCAATGTTAGACACAATCATCAAACAATTTTCCGAGTGGTTTAATGAACATCGGAAGGATGCTGTGTGTGGATCGATTGATACCAAACTGGTTCCTCTTGTCGAGATTCACTTGCACAACCTCTGGGTCATAGCTGAGAAAACACCAATGCGTGAACTAAATAGTTATGAGCTTGAGTATGAGGTAACCGACAAATATGATGGGAAGACTTATTTGGTGAACTTGATAGGTAAGAGTTGTACCTGCAAGGTGTATGACTATGAAAAGTATCCTTGTCTGCACGGACTAGCTGCTTACTTATTTTTCCTTGAGTTTGATGCTACTCCAGGTCGTCGACGTGAAGTCAGAATAGAGTATCATAAGTTTTGCTCAAAATATTACTGGACGGAACTTTGGGCATTGGCTTATTACAAAACTCTTTATTCTATGCCCGACAGGTCTGATTGGAATGTACCAGATCACATCAAAAAGCTTCAGATCATACCTCCGGATCGGCAAGAGGAAAGGAAGGAAAAATGATAAGAGGAATCCCTCAGTTGGAGAATGGCTTAAAAGGACGCAAAACAAACGGCGACCGAGGCAAAATTTCGGTTTCAGTTGGTTGTTATTTGGAAGGGATCGCAATCCTGCTGAATGAAACGACATCTTCGCTTATGTAAAACTATGGAATACTATGGCTTCTATTGGTTTCATCTTTTGTGTTGTGTAATTATTGGTTTCCGCTTATGTAAAACTATGGAATATTATGGCTTATTAGTATGTTTGTATATTATTTTTATTGCTTTCATGATTTGGTAGATTAAAGTATATCAGTATTCAACTTTTGATTTGTATAACACATACTCTAACTGAAAAAGATTAGTGAAAACAACTTTTACAAAATCATAGTCAAAATAACATGTAATAAAAACTCATAATTCCACATTCTGTTACACACTATTGTATTTCTAAGAACATTTTCTTAGTAAGACCAACTTATAAAAGAGCATTCTTCAAAAATCGTGATTTTAAACATATTATTTCGCTAATCACATACCCTTACATCTTAATACATAAAACTGAACTATAAAACTAATTTAACAAATTAAAATGGTACGTAAAACTGGAATTATTTGAAAACACCAAAAGTAGAACTATGAAGAACACTAGTAATACCCGAAACTTCTATATAACTATGAGTAATTTTTTTGGAGGGAAAATAAAAAATATTTTGGCGCCTAAACGAAAAAACACAGTTAATTTTATTTTTTTTGGGTTAAATAGTTGATTCTATCTGCTTTCATCTGGAGTCTGCTCACTTTGTCAAATTCTCTCTCTCTCTCTCTCTCTCTCTCTCTCTCTCTCTCTCTCTCTCTCTCTCTCTCTCTCTCTCTCTCTCTCTCTCTCTCTCTCTCTCTCATTCCCGAGTGCGCTAATCACACACATCTCTTCACTCTTTCCCTTTGCATCATGACTCACCCGTACGAAGAATACATGCACATGAAGCAGTTGAAGAAACATTATGACATGCTAGGGTTCATTGCCGATGCCCAGTATGGTATTCCAATCCGATGCCCATGTGGCGAAGAAATCATACATGATGCTTCTCAAAATCCAAAGTATCCATCAGATTTCGATACTTTACTTGGGAGAAGGTACTTCACTTGCAAGTCCTACAAGGTAATTTTTGTCGGTTATCTTTGATTATGTCGTAAAACTATGTGAAACTGCGTTATATTGGGTGAAACTAAGTGTGAAATACTAAGTCAAACTAAGTTATACCAAGTGAAACTATGTTAAACTTGTAGGACGATGGGATGCACTTTCGTTAGCCCTGGGCTTTCGGCGTTGAGCAAGAAATTGGGCGCTTAAGGAGGAAGGTGGACGATATGGCTGAAGAGATTGCGGAGCTCAAGAGCCTTATTACCCGTCCATGAGATTCTAGGTTTTGCAGAGCTCAAGAGCCTTATTCTTGGTGCGAAAACTTATGTCTATGTTCTTCATTTCGGATAATACAAGTCTAGACTGTTTGTTAAGACTTGTACGAGTTTATGTTTTAAAACTTATGTTATGTGAAATTCATGTTATGTGAAACTCATGTTATGTGTTAAAAATAATGTTATGTTATGTTGTATCTCTGTGTCGACTTGTCTAAACCTAATTTAGAAGACATTTATGTTATCTTAGTTCACAACATCCGTCATATATTAGTCATAATCAAGTTCTAAATCCAAAAACTACAAAACCCACCAAAGACACATAATTCGTCTACTTCATAAAACAACAAAAACCACCAAGTCCTAAAATCACTAATAAATCAAACGAAACAACTTCTTCACTTCTTTTTTTGGCCTTTCTGCACTTCCTTCACAAACTCCTCTATCTTGCCCAATCTTGAATCAAAGTCTCAACCTTCTTCTGAACCATCCCTAGCTGTTTCACCATTTTCTTCATCATCTTTGAAACTTCTCCTCCTTCAGAGGTATTATGAGTTATATGTTGGGCCTCTTCTATTGGTTCTGTCTGTTTTTCTCGGGCAGTAAGATCTGCTTCGTACATGTCTTCAAAAAAGACCGCCAATCCTTGGCTCAGTCGCTTTTCCCAACTCTCGACAGCAATATCGGGCTTATCAACATCATCATCAACTTCATAAATTTCTTCCAAGAGAGAGTCTTCTTCTGTAGTCTTCGTGGGGATGATGTTGTCAATATCCTGTCAGTCCAAAAAAACACAACATGACTCGTATCACTATACGTAGTTTTCCTTAAGTTTTCATACTTATACTTAGTTTTCACTAAGTTTTTATAGTTATACGTAGTTTTCCATACTTTCTCATATATGAAGTTTTCCCTAAGTTTTAATAGTTATACGTAGTTTTCCTTAATTTTTCATAGTTATTAGTAGTTATCCCTATGTTTTCTCAACTAAACACTTAAACAGAAACTCAAAACAAAGAGAACACTTATAGTTTCGTTACCTAGTTCCTTATATATTTTTGATAAAGGCACCTCTCTCATTCCAGTGGCTTTGAATGACCACATGCACATTCTCGGACAGTTTGCATCAGCTCCATCAATAGGTTCTCTGTATGCCTTTCCCAACTTAGGAATTGCTTCGAATGCAAAAATCTACAAACACACAACATTTATAGGAATTATCATCCTTGGTATACAATTGCTATAATCATCTACTTCTTTTACATACCTCCAGTGGAACACAAAAACCTGGAAGAGGCCATAGTGTCTTCTCTTTCACCAACCCTCCAAAATGATCCATGGTGTGAGAGATCTCCTTCAACATATAATCATAGGAGAATCTCCCCCATGGAAAGGTCCTGCAGAATTCAAGATCATCCACGGCTCTTTGAAAAAAATCCAATACATTCTTTGCGCCTGTTGCAACCTTCGTTTGCGCGCAAACCACACTTCCTAAGAAGTATAGAACCGCCATCTTCAGCCTGTCTCTATGGGGTCCCATTTCCACCAGCTTTGCTTTCACATCCTCCAACCTTATTAATTCTCCTTCCTTGAAATGCCGCTCCACGAACTTTGTGCTACCACGTTCCTTGTAGCCGAGAGGGTAGTTGCAATAGTTTAGTCCCGATAGCAATGCGTGTTCCCTCAAGCCGTAACGGATAGGAGCACCGTTTACAATGAACCACACTTCTTTCTGCCTCGTGATATCGCAAGTCCGCAGTAAAAGCATCCACATCCCTTGAACCTTGTGATAACTCTCGCTTTTCATGTGGAAAAAATGCCTGAATTGAGGATGATCCCCAAACCAGTTCCTCTCAACGTTCTTGTCCCTAGCTTAATTTGTTTCTTATACTCCGACTCATAGAAGAACATTCTAGCTGGTTTGATTGCCTCGGTTCCTTCGGTTCCACCAATAACCTGCAAATAACATTCATTTATAACCGAGTTATAGCAATAGTATTACAAAGTTGTATATATTTTTTTTTCAAAATTTCCCAGATCTCATTGTTTTACCATGTTTTCGTAGTAATATCTAGTTATCCAATGTTTTCCTAGTTTAATAGAATAATCTCATTGTTTTACCATGTTTTCCTAGTATTATCTACTTATCCAATGTTTTCCTAGTTTTATAGAATAATCTCATTGTTTCACCATGTTTTCCTAGTATTATCTAGTTATCCTATGTTACTGCCTATTCCATAGTTCTACAAAATACAACATATCAAATTCATATTTGCTCATTTGTTACCTATTCCGTTGGCCTTGGGACCTCTTCTCCCACACCACCTTCAGACTCATCACCAGCAGATTTATCACCAGACTCATCACCTGAATTATCACCATCACCAGATTCCTCTTCATTAGAGCCATCATGCTCATCTACATTGTCTTCATCAGAGGCTTTCTCCTCCCTTTCAATGTCTTTATCAGAGGTACTCTCGTTGTCTGCTTCTCCACTCCGACTCATCGAAGGAGCGGGAGGAACCTCATGAACAAATTTGCTCAGTTCAGAGCCGTCTGTTGTTTCAACCGCTGCCACAACATCGACAAGAACATTTATCGGCTCTGATACATCGGTCGTTTTCTCTGTTGTCTTCTTTGTCGTCTTCACTTTCACAGACTTCACCTTCTTCTCTTTTCCTTGCGTTGGATTCTTCTTTCTCTTGCCTCCCCTCGTTTCCACCATCTTTCGAAGATATCGATCCTCTCTGTTGTATCGGAGTATCGTAGGCGAATCGAATGGAGGATCGAATGATATGATTTTGGGAACTAGGGTTTGATGAGGGAATTGTTCTATTACGATTTTGATGGAATTGGACAAATTTGGTTTGGTTAGAATGGTTAGATGGTTTGACAATTTCGATTTCATTGGTTTATCAAAAGATTCGACGAGGATCCGGTTCACCTAGATTAGACCCATGTACAAGTTGTAATTATCTCAATTTTTTACAGGTTTTACGTCGTTTTCTTATTATTTGGATTAAAAATAATTCAATTAATTTTCTGTTTAATTATGTGTCCTTATAAGATTACCTTTTGACATTTGAGGACACTGGAGGAGATGCCTCTACTCATAACATTCAACTCGATCTCGAGAATTGAATAATACATTAGTGACTCATGTTAAATAATACATGCAATAATAGAATGATGATATGATTTCTAGTTAAATATGACATTGACATTTATTTAAGGGCAAATCTCTAAAATAACCATTTTTAAAGTTTTTGTCACAAAAATAGACATTGAAAGAAAAAATGACCAAAATAGACCTTTTTTTTATTTTGAAAATTTTAATATTTTTTAAATTTTTTAATTTCCAAACCTCAACTCCAAAACCCACATCCCATAACTTTAAACCTTTAGTTTAGATTAGTTAGCCCAAGGGTATAAATATATATTTACACCCTTTAATAAAGTCTATTTTGGTCATTTTTCTCTTTGAGTGCTATTTTTGGGACAAAAACTTTTTTAGTTCTATTTTGGTCTTTATCTCTTTAAAAAATAAGATACCATTAATGAATAATATATTAATAAAATATATACTTATTTAACTATTTTAAATTTTAACCTTTATTTCTAAGTTTTATACCATAAACAACGGTAGTCCCCAAACCTATTATTTTCCACGGATCTAAACAATAATATATATTAATTAACCCAAATGATATGTATATCATTTTTTCGCTATTTAATAAAATTTCTTTTTTCATTTTTTTCTTTGTGTGTTATTCTTGTAATAAAACTTTTTTGTGCTATTAGAGAGTAGTTCTCTATATTTTATATGGATCATTATTAATGTTAAATTTCTTTTATATAAACTTAAAATAATAATTTTATAAATTTATTTTTGTTAAATATATTATTCATTAAACATATCTTAGTTTTTTGCTCACTAAATATATCTTATTGTTTTATCCTTTAATGATTTTTTTTTCATTTTCTTGTATGATATTTTAATCATAAAAACTTGTTTATTTTAGGACATTTGCCCTAAAACATACTAATATACTATTAAAAAAAATATTTAAATTTAAATTCTTAATAAAATATAGGCCTTTGAGGAAAGGTAATCGTAGCACCGAAACATGTGTATGCGTTGCAGGGTATAACTACCCACCCACGATTTTCTTGATCTTTGTTACTCGCTCTTTGATAACACACTAAGCAAGGCTAGCGAGCGAAAGAGAGATAGAGAAGAAGTTCCTCTCTTGCCCCTGGATCTGACTTCGTTGAAGATCTCGGAACCTGGATCTGCTTCAGGTTTGCTCTATTTCCCGAGATCCGGCATATCATCATCTTTCTTTCTCGCCGTTTGATTTGGTGTTCTTGTTTCGTCAACCATTTAGCTTTGGATTGTTAGTATGCGTTAATGATCCGTTTAGATCTGATATTCCAATTCCAAACTCGAATAACTGTTTCGATCTATAGAACATAAAAGTCTGAATCTCGTTATTACGCATCGTGTTTGATCTGTATGCATCAACATTTGGATCGATCTATTGAATGTGCATTTCATGAAACTGACTGTTTTTAAATCAATTACAGTGGAAGGGGATTGCTAACGTGAGAGAGGCTTTCTTTTGTTTCATACAGGAAAGAAAATGTCTGGCGTGTACCGGGTTTGTATCTTGCTGGTGTTTTTTTCTCAGCTTTGCAATGGGTTCTACTTGCCAGGGAGTTATATGCACACATATTCAAACGGAGACTCAATCTTCGCCAAAGTCAATTCCTTGACATCTATTGAAACTGAGCTTCCTTTCAGTTTCTATAGTCTTCCGTACTGCAAACCACTTGAGGGCATCAAGAAAAGTGCTGAGAATCTTGGGGAACTTCTCATGGGGGATCAGATTGATAACTCTGCCTATAGGTTCCGGATGAACACCAACGAGTCTCTCTATCTCTGCACCACCAGCCCTCTGAACGAGCATGAGGTCAAGCTCTTGAAACAGAGGACGCGGGAGTTGTACCAAGTGAATATGATCCTCGATAACTTGCCTGCTTTGAGATTCGCCAAGCAAAATGGGGTTACCATCCAGTGGACTGGATACCCTGTTGGATATTCACCACCCAACAGCAATGACGATTACATCATCAATCACCTCAAGTTTAAGGTCTTGGTCCATCAGTACGAAGGCAATGTCATGGAGGTCATTGGCACAGGTGAAGAAGGTATGGGTGTAATCTCTGAAGCTGATAAAAAGAAGGCCCTGGGCTATGAGATAGTTGGATTTGAGGTTGTTCCATGTAGTGTGAAGTACGAGCCCCAAAAAATGACCAAACTTCACATGTATGACCCTGTTCCTTCAGTTAACTGTCCGTTGGAGCTTGACAAAGCCCAGATCATAAAAGAACTTGAAAGGATAACCTTCACTTATGAAGTCGAATTTGTTAGAAGCGAGACAAGATGGCCATCAAGATGGGATGCCTATTTGAAAATGGAAGGTGCTCGTGTCCATTGGTTCTCTATTCTGAACTCGCTTATGGTGATCGTCTTTCTCGCCGGTATAGTCTTTGTCATATTCCTGAGGACGGTGAGAAGGGATCTGACAAGGTACGAAGAACTGGACAAAGAAGCGCAGGCACAGATGAACGAAGAGCTCTCTGGATGGAAACTTGTTGTCGGAGATGTGTTCAGAGAACCAGAGCTCTCAAAGCTTCTATGCATTATGGTGGGAGACGGTGTTCGGATTACAGGAATGGCTGTTGTCACTATTGTTTTCGCAGCACTTGGATTCATGTCGCCTGCATCAAGAGGAATGTTGCTAACTGGGATGATTATTCTCTATCTTTTCTTGGGTATTGCTGCTGGGTACGCTGGTGTCCGGCTTTGGAGAACCGTCAAAGGAACTTCAGAAGGATGGAGATCACTATCCTGGTCCATCGCATGCTTCTTCCCGGGTATTGCTTTTGTTATACTAACAGTGTTGAACTTCCTTCTCTGGAGCAGCAACAGCACTGGCGCCATCCCGATATCACTCTACTTTGAGCTCTTGGCTCTCTGGTTCTGCATCTCGGTTCCGCTCACCTTGTTTGGAGGATTCTTAGGCACGCGAGCAGAAGCAATTCAGTTCCCAGTGAGAACCAACCAGATTCCAAGGGAGATCCCAGAACGTAAATACCCGTCATGGCTTCTCGTCCTTGGAGCAGGAACACTTCCTTTCGGAACTCTATTCATAGAACTCTTCTTCATATTCTCCAGCATATGGTTGGGCAGATTCTACTACGTATTCGGGTTCTTACTCATAGTGCTGCTTCTTTTAGTAGTTGTGTGTGCAGAGGTATCAGTGGTGTTGACCTACATGCACCTCTGCGTGGAAGATTGGAGATGGTGGTGGAAAGCCTTCTTCGCATCTGGTTCAGTGGCCTTGTATGTCTTTGCTTACTCCATCAACTATTTGGTGTTCGATCTCCAAAGTCTGAGCGGACCGGTCTCGGCTATGCTTTACATTGGCTACTCTCTGCTCATGGCCATTGCAATAATGCTCTCTACCGGAACCATTGGCTTCCTTACTTCCTTTTACTTCGTCCACTATCTATTTTCCTCTGTCAAAATCGATTGAAACATGACAAGAAAATCTCAGCCGTTGAATCTTTGCTTTTTCTAGAGCAATTCTTCAGCTGTTATTTTTTTTTGTCAGTAATAGACTTGTGGAGTCCAGTGTTTTTTCCTCTCTGAATTTTCGGACCTATATTACCGTTATATGCTCTTTTCGTTTTCTGAACTTTTGAGTAGAAATAAAAGATACGGTCTTTCTGCATTTTTGCTCTTTTTTTAAATCCAACTTGTGTTTTTGGTTTTAACTCTTGTGTTTTTTTTATTTACCTTGTAATTGTGTGATGTATAAGTTATTACCATATTTTAATTTTTTTTATCAAAAATAGATATCACCATTAAATAAATAAAGAGATAAGACTAAAATAGAATTAAAAAAAATTTGTCTCAAAAATAGCACTTAAAGAAAAAAAATGACCAAAATAGACTTTATTAAATGATGTAAATATATATTTATACCATTGGGTTAACTAATCTAAACTTAGGGTTTAGAGTTATGGGGTAGGGGTTTTGGAGTTGAGGTTTGGAAATTAAAAAATGTTAAAAATATTAAATTTTCAAAATAAAAAAAAGTTTATTTTGGTCATTTTTTCTTTCAAGATCTATTTTTGTGACAAAAACTGCAAAAAAGACTATTTGAAAGATTTGCCTTTTTTAAAACATATTTTAATTATTTTCTTTTTATGTGCTATTTTAGTCATGAAAACTTGTTTTATGGTATTTTAGGAGATTTTCCCTTTTTATGTTTTTATAGAATACTAGGGTAGGCCCGCCCTACGGGCAGGATGTAAGAATTTTTTTTAGTTTATTCTCGATTTTAAAATGAATTTATTATTTGGTTTTGTTATTTTTATTAAAAATCATGTCTATCATGCTAATAAATACATTTCATTTTTATTATGTAATTATTTTATTTTTCCAGGTATTTTTGATATTTGCGGCTTATTTTTTACATTCTCTTTCAAGTTTAGTATTGTTTTAAATTATGTAAAAAAGTAAAATTTACCTACAATTTTTAATCAACTTAAAACATAACACATTATTGTTTAAAGATTTACATATTTTTTTAAATTATCAAATAAACCATATCATCCAAAATAATTATTAATTTTTAAAATAAATATTATTGTTTAGTTTTCAAGTTATAATTAGTGATTATATTATTTTTATGTCCTTTTACGATATAAGTTTTTACACTGGTTTTGTTTTATATATATAATTTCGGTTATGTAATCAAAGTAACGATTAACAATGAATTAACTGCTGACCAATTTAAGCTATGTTAGGATTTGGAAATAGCGGGGAAGAGTATTATTAATTATTAATTGTATAAATCATTACTTGTTTTTAGGAAAATTATTGTTGAATTTTTTGAGTATATAATATTTTACATTTATTTGAATATAACAAAATTTACATTTTGTGTTAATATTTATTTTATTTTTTATATTTTTTTTATAATTTTATTCTGAAAGCAAGTAGAATGTAACTTTTTGAAAAATTTAATCGATTAGATTTAACACATAAAACATAGACCTTTCATCTTGTATGTTTATTTATTGAATTCAGTTTTGTTTTATTTTATAAAATTTTATTATAAATAATGATTTATATGATCCTAAAAAGGTATGACTGTTTCATTATAAAAAGCTAATTGGGTATGCAACATAAAAACCAAATTCTAATTTGGAAATATAAATATTTGTATGAATTTTGTATATGTAATTATATTAAAATCCAAATAAACTATGTTATCAAAATAAATAATTCTGATTTAGGGAACAAAATGATACTGTTAGTTTTAGAATACAGCTCTAAACATTGGCCTCATTAAATGTTATTGATTTATTAGATATTAACAGTTTACTATCATCACTACATCTAAATATTTTTATTTCTGTTTATTAATATTCTGATTGTACTTAAAACGATTATTCTTTTAACTTTTTTAAAGCAAATACGTTTTGTTACACTGAATAACTAAAAAATGCCTTAGAATACATGTAACATATTTTACTTATACCGTTGTACAAATGCTCTTGCTTCAGTCTCATGTACATACACATTACTTGTACTTAGTATATATATAAATTTATAAAGTATTTAATCTGTGTGATATTTAAAAGAATGATAAGATGAAATACATTTTATATGTGTGGAATGTGAATTTTTTATTATTTAAAATTTTATATATTGTTTTCATTTATTTTAGTTTTATATATTATATTTATTTAAATTTTTCAATTTTGAAGTTGTTCAATAATAGAAGACTATGAAAAATTTTAACAGAAGATTATGAAAAAATCTTACTGTATCGTTTCCTCTATGAAGTTTGAAGTCATAATAAACTGGATTTACAAATTTTGACAGATTAATTTGTGAAAAATACTATTTTTTTAAAGAAAAAAACTTTTAATAGAAGATCATGTAAAATCTTGTTATATCGTTTCTTCTACGGAATGCATGCATTATGAAAATTTTCTTGACTGGTAAATGATAATTCATCAGCATGAATATAGTTAAATGTGATTGCAAATTAAGAATTTGAAGCCAACTTAAAACATTATATATTGAAAAAAACTCATCAGTTTGGAGTCTCTTTGTTAGCCAACCATCTATATGATGGAAACAACAGCTCAAATTGGATGTTTCAAGTGGTACATAAAGGAAACACAAAGACAAAGTATTAGCTTACTCGCGACTTGTTTGTTCGTCACCGAAGTTTACAAATTTGAATAATTACAACTTATCTCTGACGAACCCAGTAGTCTATTCTTTACCTGATATATCACATTGTTTACCTTTTGATCAAATCAAACTCATGTTTCCCGTGTTGATCTCATCTATTTATATTTCAGAATTATCTTCATCATATTTTTGCTATCTTCATCACTGGCTTTGCCTATAGAAAGTTTATGATAAAGTCGTATGGGCTTATAAATATAGACTTAAAATTTTAAAGAAAGAAGATACCTTCTATGAACTCCACCAGGGTAGAGGACTGAAATACGTGTCGATGTACATTTCCATTTTCTGAGGTTTTCCACTTCAAAGATATCTCATGATCGTATAACTCCACTATATAGTCATGTTTCACAGCTCAAAAAATCCGCACACATCTCCAAAGCATGTATACTCGATAGTCATGATGTCATCTACAGAAGCTCGATAAACCTCAAATTTTTTACCGTATGTGGAAACAAAATATGAAACTATTCAGAAAATTTTCTCAAACCTGAAGCGGGAAAGGACTGCAAAAGCATGCTAGATACAGGACCGCCAAATCTACCATACATTCTAGCAATTCAAAATCGTTAATTTGTTCATGTAGCCATACCTCAACGTTAGCATGCACAACCTATTGGTTCATAAAGTAAGAATGAATTAGATCTGTTTTGGATTCTCTTGACAGCATGATAAGCAAAGTAATGTACTGGTTCATCTCATGGAAGTTTCCTCCATATACCTTCATCCTCACCTGTTCTTAAAAAAACAACTTTTAATTATCAAAGTTTTTTTATTAATCTACGTCTTGCATACATATATATAATGTTTGCAGTCATACGTTATTTCCAGCCAAAATAGGAGGAGTAGTGATAGGGGCCTCATCACCAACATGCTTGAAGTCCTGCAACTCCTGAAGTTCAACCTTGGCTTCGCCCACACTTCTGCTTCATAATTTTTCTTCTTATCAACCCCACTGATATCCAGGGTGAGTTGATCCATCGTTTCTGCACAACGTTTGAACTCGCCACTGCATTCTACGAGATTTTGAAAAACCAAGAACCCACAACGTTTCTCAATAATCAGATCAATTCCTAAAATCAAAAAATGTTCCACTGAAAATACTAAACATGTGAAGGTGTCGCAGCAACTGAAAGCACGATGAAGGATTAAAAATAACACTTAATCGCGTTTTGGATCAACGAATATCAAAGCAGAAACATGACTCAGATAACAAAAGCTCTTAAAACAAAATTTGGTTTCAGTGTAAGAATCAAAAATTGAAACTTGAAACTAAAAGCTTAAAACAAAATTTAGTTGTGAACTCAAGCGGAGGAACATAACAAACCTGTGAATCCTGTAGCAGCATATCCACTCCCATGAGTTTGACACCGCGTCGGACGTTCCTGGCCTCCAAAAAATGGAGCAACCGCACTTGAACGGTGGAGGAGGATCGCCCGGTCTTCAAATCAGAAAGAAAGATTGTTGCGTTAGCCGTTTTACTGAAATAAGATTACTCGTTTATTTAGAAGAAATGAAGGAAGTATTCTCATAGTAGGAAATCTTACCTTTTTGTAGTCGCAGTTCCACCGCCTTCGAAGATCAAAGTCCTCTTTTAAGGTAGATAGTGGATGATGAATTCAACAACGACTTTAATATGATGAATCTGTAACTGGTGGATTCTTGGATCGTTAGGAATAAGATGGCAACTGGATCAAAAACCCTAGAGTGTTGTCCGGCGCAGAAGAAAACGAAATCAAACAATAAAATCAAAAACGACGCTTCTCGAGCATATCGACTTACTCTCAAAAGATGAGCTTCATGAAACAAAATAATGACCACAGATGTATACTAAAGTACAAACGAAATGGAAACCAAAATAAATGAAACACATCATTTACGTTAAATGGACAGGTGTCACATCTTGAAGCTTCAAATTGATGACGTGGCGGACTGAGAAGAGAGGGAAGGTCTTCGTTATATAATAAGATATACTATTTATTTTCACAGAATATCACTATAAAATCACAAAGAATAATCGTTAAATAAAAAAAGAAACATTTACATTTACATTTACATTGTGGGTCACATTTTAAGTTCTTATCATTTCTTGCTCCTAACAAATTTTTGCTTACCTCGGAGATGACAGTCCAGTTGGTTTAAGCGTAAACGTTGGTGTACTTCTGGGTTTAATCCACCATGGGAGCAGTGCTTTACGCCTAAATGGTATTAGCGAAGGCTAACTCCGGACATAGGAAAGATTAAGGCCCAAAACCCAAACTCCCTGGAAATCCAAAAACAAAATACACACTTTTGCATACACTTTCTCAACACTTGAACACATAGAATTACCATTATATCATTTGGTCTTCTCTTGTTTATTCTGCAAGTTAAATATCATAACTATACTAATTAATTTAATATGTATTTCTCTTTTTGCTCCCCGATAAAGCATTCTCATCTCCTTATACCTCCACCGTCGGACCACATGTGTGTCTTCATGTACGATCTCCCACAAAAATTATTGCGATAGTGGATCCTCTTAGATATCGAGCTTATCACTGCCAAGATTCTCTCTTTTGGCCCCAGACTTCCGGGATCAAGCGGCCTACTGGCTCATGGCCTCGTTTCTTCACGGTGGAGACCAAGAGAAGTGAGGAGGTTAATGTTGTTGATCCGGAATTGCTTCTTCACAGCGGCGACCAAGAGAAATAATTGATTAGGCTTTTGATTTGGTTTTGAAATATTGATTTTGATTTTGAGGTTTTGTAATTCCTCTCTCTTGAGTCAAAGCTTAGAGATGTTGTTGGATTTTTGGAATCTCTCAGAAACAATGATAAACCTGATGTGCAAAAGAAGCTACAAATGATTTCGGTGATGTGTTTATCCGGTTGGAAAGACGTCTCTTGCTTCGCCTCCATAATCCTTGTTTCAAATCAAAGCTTGTTTCATGTTAGGTTTTTGAGTTTCTTCTTAGAACTATGTTGAAATTCATTTTTGTGGTGTTCTAAAGATCATTCATTTTGAAGCTACGTCTATAAATGGTAAGTCTCTAAGGATATGTTTTGTATATAAGAAAGCCAAAGAAGCTAAAGGTTTTTGTCCCTCTAATGCCTCTACAGGATGGTGTTTACTCCACCTCAGGGAATGTAGTCCCAACGAGAAATCAAGGTCTGTCTCAACTCAGGTCATGATGAGAATCAGCTCTCCACTTTTTTTAGAGTGGCAAAATTGTAATTATTTATGAATCAAAGAGGAAAAAGAAACACAAGACTAACAAGGAATCTATAAATTTTGTATATTTGTTTGATCGTTGATGAACATATTCTTTGCCATTGTATTATTTGTTTGATGGATATGGTCTTGTATAGGCCACTATGAAAAAGATACAACTTCAAGTTGAATTACATGGTAAGAAGATGGAAAGTAAAGCAAAATCCAGGGAAGAACTCGAGACAAAATCTTTTGCATTTCAGAGGGAGTTGAAGAAGATAGAGTGTAGGACTGAGTCATTAGAGAAGTCACTAGAATAAGTATATGGTAAACCTTGGGTGTCAAAATATGAGTTAGAGAAGATGTATGATACGTACAAAGAAAAGAGGCCTCCCATACTTTACCCTTACAAACATAGAGCCCAAGTCCTTTGAGCAGAAGAAGGAAGGATAGGTGGTGTTGGCTTATCAGGAGAATAAAATATAATGAATAAGGGTCATTGTCAAGTGGGATTTGGGCAAAGGGAAGGCTCATCAAGTGGAGGAAACATCGATCGTGGGAGAACTGAGTCTGGCGATCAAAGAACAAGGTCATATCCTGATCCACACTCCGGCTTCAGAACGACCAGAAGGATCAAAGAGGAAAGGATCGAATACTTTGGGATCAAATCTGACTGAGAGGGAACAAGGAGGATGAGACCAATCGCTAACTCGACGTCTTGAGGCTCCTCTATTTGACGGATAACAAGCGGATGGTTGGGTGATGCGGGTGGAGCAATACTTTGAGCTCAGTGAGTTCACGGAGGAGGAAAAGTTGAGGGCAGTGAGGATGTGTTTTTTGAATGATGCTCTGTCGCGGTACGGTTGAAGGAGAGGGTGTTGGAGCAGTACTCAACCACCGGAGACTAGGCCACCGAATACCTGAACCAGATCTGATCCAATATGGACCGGTTTGGTTTGGTTTCAGTATTTACAATTTTACCCGATGGATAATTATTTAAATAACCATGGATATCAGGTCGGGTTCTGTTTTTACCCGAAACTGAACGAGTACCCTTTTTAAACTGAATTCTATGTAAAAATACATAGAAATGTATTCCATGGGAGTCGAACCCCGGTGTGGAAGATGAAATAACATGTACAATACCACTAGGTTACTTCAACTTTGTTGTATTTATGTACATATTACTAACATATATCTGATTTCAATTTATTTTTCTTTAAAAATAGAAAAATAAAATAAAATAAAAATAGAAAAACAAATAAAAATATATTTCTAAATAACCGATATACCTGGAACCGAATGGATCTTATCCGAAACCGACCCGAATACCCGAAGTCGCAGCCACGTCAGCTGGGGAGATACTGTTGATGCTCCAACAAGCCGATACAATCAAAGAATATTGTCGGGAGTTCATAGCTTTAGCTACAAATGCACCGAAACTCTCTGATGCAGTACTGGAGATGGCTTTCATGAATGGATTAAAGCCTCGAATCTGCGCTGGGGTCAAGATGTTTGAGCGTCGTACGTTGCAGAAGATGATGAGTACGGCGCCGAAAGTCGAGGAATTGGAAGGAGACAACGATGAAAGATCTAAATTTTTTTAGGAGGAATGGGCCGTCTTATATGGACCGAAAAAGCTCTAATGGGCTAGGTTTCAGAAAAACAAGCCCAGCCTAGGTCAGACTCCATCGACACAGAAGCGTTATGGTGGAAAGACAACGACGACCCACAATCCGGTGAAACCCCCTTTTTGTCACCTCACGCCGGCATAAATCGCACAACAAAGGGCCACCAGGTTGTTATACAAGTGCGATGAGACGTATTATGCGAATCATAGATGCCCTAAACCGGAGCTCACAGTGTTAATCATGTACGAGAATGGAGATGAAGTCTTTTAAAGGAGGTTCCATGTGAGGTGACAGAGGTGGAAGAGGAGGTTGAAGCAGTAGTAGCGGAGGTGTCGATTAACTCTGTGGTAGGGATAACTTATTCTCGCACCATGAAGCTGATGGGTCAGATTAATGGAGAGGAGGTGGTGATCCTCATAGACAGTGGGGTTTCCCACAAATTAATTTCGGAGAAGGTTTTTCAGCGATTGGGGATGTTGGCTCAGAAAACCACTAAATACGGAGTGATGGTAGCGGGAGGAATCAAAGTTCAAGGCAAGGGACTGATTGCAAATGTGAAACTCATGATGCAGGATTTTACAATACACACGAGTTTCTTTCCTTTGGAGCTCGGTATTGCAGACGTCATATTGGGAGTGAAGTGGTTGGACACTCTAGGAGAGATGCGGGTTAACTGAAGCTTCAGAGAATGAAACTATTGCTTGATGGAGAGTGGATGGTGATACAGGGAGACTCGGGTTTATACTCTGTACAAGTGTCCTTAAAGTCCTTATGGAAGGCCTTAGAGAAGGAAGGCGAAGTAATCATAGTTGAGTATGGAGGACTTCTAGCTGCAGAATCGGGGTTGCCAGTCATGGTTGAGGAGGGATGGCAGGGAGTGCTTGATCAGTATGCTAAGGTGTTTTAGGAGCCGAACGGGGTGCCTCTTTCACTGGGGAAAGAACACACCATTAACCTAACAACATGAGCTAGCCCAGTCAGCGTGAGGCTTTTTCGGTACCCACAGCCTCAGAAGGCAGAGATTGAGCGACAGATTGGGTTGGTGCTTGCTGCGGGAATCATAAGAGAAAGTGGCAGTCCCTTTTCTAGTCCGGTCTTTCTAGTGAAGAAAAAGGATGGGAGGTGGAGGTTTTGCATTGATATAGAGCTCTTAATTGGGTTACAGTGGCATGCAAGTACCTGATACCTATGATCAATCAGCTGTTGGATGAGCTCCATGGCGCGAAGGTATTTTCCAAGTTAGACCTTGGCTCAGGGTATCATCAAATTCTGGTGAAGGCCGAGGACGTTCCAAAGACAGCGTTCCAGACTCATGATGCCCATTGCGAATTTCTAGTAATGCCATTTGGCCTATCAAACGCTCCAGCAACGTTCCAGTTCCTCATGAACGACGTGTTTAGACCCTTCTTGCGGCGGTTTGTCCTTGTGTTTTTATGACATTCTGGTGTACAGCCAAACCGAAGAAGAGCACAAGGAACATCTGGCTATTGTTTTGGAGTTATTGGAGCATACTGAGCTCTACGCAAACAAGAAAAAGTGTCAGTTTGGGAGTCCTAAAGTAAAGTACTTGGGACATGTCATTTGAGCGAAAGGAGTAGCAGCTGATCCCGAGAAAATTTGAGCTATGGTACACTGTCCAGAACCTAGAACTGTAACACCCCGATCCGGCCGTCTAGGCCGCGATCGATGCGCTACGTCGCTCGGTCCATAAATTGACCGAACTCTCAATTTTTTGCCCTTCATTTATAATATCGCCCTTAGGCGAGGGCTATCTTAGAACTTAGCTAGAGACTTCCTTAATCCTTCATAGCTTAGATTCTTTCAATTTATAAACATCGGAATATCCTCTGTTAACCATTGGTCTATATTCAGTCTAGAACTTGTCCCGTCCAATTGCCTATTCCTTGAACAATCACACCTTTTTTGTCCCAAACCATTCGTACCCTTTCGGACCCAAACCATTCGTACCCTTTTGGTTCCGAACCATTCGCACCCTTTCGGTCCCGAATCGTTCGCACCCTTTTGGTCCTTAACCGTTCGCACCCCTTGGATCACGATACGTTAGTACCTCTTAGATCACGACACGTTCGTACCTCTTGGATCATGACACATTCGTACCTCTTGGATCACGACACGTTCGTACCTCTTGGATCATGACATGATCACACATCTTGGTAACTTGCAACCTTTCAACACATTTACCCTTTGGTAACTCGTACCCCTTGGCAACTTGTACGCTTTGGAATCTTGTGTCCTTTGGGAACAAGTACCTCTTGGCAACTCGTAACCCTTGAAAAATCGTGTCTTTTGGCAACTCCTAATCCTACCATCACACACATCTGGTATATGGCCATGTAACATGGTTTTGTTGAATCCGATTAACCTTGAACTCAACACCTTCCTATTTTATCCATAGCCAAGACCGAGATGCGTGTGAAGGCAATTAGGAGACTTTTTTATGGGCGATGAAGGGGGAAGTTATGAACGACCTTCTGATGGGTGTTGATCATTGTTATCAACACTAAAGGCCTTCTACAGAGCCTGAGATCACACTCAAATCACCAGAAAAGAAGAGAGAGGGCCAGACTTCACTTTCTATGGCCAAGACATCCTTAAAGGTGGTTGTCCGTGGTGAGGAAATTCCTTTGGGGTTCAAGGGAAGAGATGCAAGACCCATGAATGGATCTTATCATTACTGGGAGTACATGATAAGACTTGATATAGGAGTGTGTAATAGTATCATGGGCTTCCAAGGTAATGGGCGTGAATTGACGAACCATCACCTTAATCTATTGATCGGTATGATCTGGTTTATGGGTTGGATTTGGTCCAAGTACATCCGATTCACTAATGCCCAAATAATCCCCCATCCTCGTTGGGGATGACACCCTTTTGTCCATTTATGGGCTCACAAAACTATGTGTAGCCCCTTAATCGAAGAGAACGGGTGTTTCTACACCATCAATCATTAGGTCACCAACTAATCGAGCCCCTAAATGATCCATCTGAATCCCTTAAGGAGTAAGGCCTCATCTTGGTCAAGTCCTGGTTGGATCATACAATCCCTAAGTTACTTTGCCTTAGCGGAGTTGTCAGGTCCCCCAAGCTGCCCAACCATAAGCATAGTCTACCTTAAACTGATTCACAATATCGTGTTGTAATCATACAACCTCGACAACTTGTGGAAAAATACTTCAGTTCATGACCAAAAATTAAGAACGTCCTACAACATTCCTCATGGCATTGTCAATCACTTAATACTTCCACTTCTGTTGGGTACCTAGATGAGTATTAGTTTCATCACACATTTGGAGAACGTCCCATATCACTCCCCAAAATGTCACACCTTTGTGAATACTGACACCATTCACAAAAGTGTTTATAATATACTCCAACCTCCATCATAATAGGATATCACACATCATGTTCTTTCAAGACCATTCATTACTTCTTATTAACTAGGTTGGCTAACCTTCTAGTATAAGGCTCTTGACCTTGGAGATTGTATCTTGGCTAAGCCGGTTCACCTTGGAACTTCCGCATTCTCAAGCGTGATACCCTACTTACCTCAACTCTCTCTTGGCTCACCCTAACTAAGGTTTATAGAGTCAACTTAGGTTTTCCGAAAAAATGTTAGTTTGAACTTAACATCTTTGAGCATTGTCCTGCAAATGATCAAGCATGCTCTGATACCACTTTTAACACCCCGATCCGGCCGTCTAGGCCGCGATCGATGCGCTATATCGCTCGGTCCATATGACCGAACCTCTCAATTTTTTGCCCTTTATTTATAATATCGCCCTTAGGCGAGAGCTATCTTAGACCTTAGCTAGAGAATTTCTTATTCCTTCATAGTTTAGATCCTTTCAACATATAAGCAGCGAAACATTCTCTATTTTAACCATTGGTCTATATCCAGTCTAGAACTTGTCTGATCCAATTGTCTATGCCTTGGTCAGTTCGTTTACTACCATTCAGCTTATAAAACACTCCTTGGAACGGTTCTAGTCATACTGAGCCGAGGTTCCATTCCCCTAAACCATTCTACCAGCATCCTAGAAAGATACTAATCTATCCAAGTATTTGGTAAACCTTTGCCACATCCACAGAGCTTAGTAGCTCATCGATCCTCCATTAATCCGAATTACCCATGCTTGTCTACTGGACCATGATTACTCAATGATCCTACTTAAGGTCCTTATCTTTGTTGCTGCATTACACAACTCCCTTAGGTACTTAGTCATTCAACCAACCATCCCCACTGACTTAGTGACCTTTGAGAAGTCTTCATTGGTTAAGGATATGCATTTGGCCCTTCTCGGGTCATACACCATCCAACAATATTTTTTCCATCCTATAGACTGAAAATGCCTATTAGATCCTAAGTCAATCAACCAACCACCTTACATGACTCAGAACTGATGGGTCTTCATCTTGCATAGGTCGTTAATTTTTCCATGAACGATTTTGATCCCAACAAGAAGCTTAGAGAAGATTGGAAATAAATCAAAGAAAAAATGTCGAGAAGATAGAGAGAATAGAGGGACTCATACACAAGAAGATAAGAAAGAAAAGAAAATAGATGAGGGACAAGATTTGAGATGGATTCTTGACCGTTAGATTAAAGTTAATCAATGGTTGGTGTTGAATTTTGAGGTTGATCCTTGTCATTTGTAATTAGCCAATCAAGTTAGTTTTTTTCTCTTGTATTTTAAATTTAACATTTCATGTATAACTAAATTAACTTTAAATTAGTTATATTTCAATTTTAGTTTTGATTTTAAGTTTAATTTTTTTTAAGATACAAATTTTGAGTAATGTTTAGTGCTTACATTTAAAGTTTGAAGTATTAACGAAATTAAATGTAAACACTAAACATTACTCTAAACTTCCAACCCTAAATCAAACTCCAAAGTTTAAATGTAAACACTAAACATTACTCTAAATTTGTTTCTTTGTGTTTTGGAAGTTATAGATTATAATTAAAAGATTAAATTTGGAATATAATTTTATGTTTGGAGTTTAGGAATATGGTTAGTTTGAAGTTAAATGGTTACTTAGAGTTAGAGTTCGCGAATAGGGTTAGTTTGAAGTTTATTGGTTACTTAAAGTTTATGTGTATATAAATCTAAATCTCAAACAAATGTTTTAAAGTTTTAACTAAAACCTAAACCTAATAACAAAATATATTTACAATAAAGTTTAGTATTATGATATAAAGTTTTGATAGATGGTTTGGGATCTAGGGTAATAAGATTTGAGATTAAGTTTGATATTTAGATTTTTGATTCAGAACATGTGGTTTGTATAAGTTTTGGGAAAATGTTCGAAGTATAATGTTTTGTTAAATTTTAAATATGAAGTTATGCTTTGAATTTTTTTGAATGAATTTATTGCTTTTAGTAGAGAATAAATCATGTTTTTTTATTATATTATAGTAACCTGAAATTCTCATAAATAGTTTAAGGTTAGGGTCTATGTCACATTTCTTACTAGTGAAAGTTTAAATCCATGTATAGGGTTTAACGACTTATTAGTCAATGATTTTGACTAATAAATGTAGACACAAAAATTCAGCACACCAACTACAAAAAATGATAAACACGTGTTTTGTATCGGTTTTTAATAACTTAAAAGTAATTGATTGATACCTGCTGAAAGAGTCGCAAAACAGTCGCAACTTTTGTGACTAGTTAGCGACTACAATTTACTGACAACATTGTAGTCACAAAACAGTCGTTAATTTACGACTATTTTGCGACTATACACATTGGTCACAAATTTGAGACTGAATTGCAATTAATTTAACTTGATCGCAAATAATTTGTAAATGAATCGGTAATCAGTCGTAAAATTTTGCGACTTCACATGTAGTCGTAAAACTGCAATCGGTAATCGCATTTTTCTTGTAGTGATCCAACCTCACATTCACAAATACTATTTTTTAAAGGTTCAAATGATATTAGTTAGTCAATTGAAAGTTTAGAGGTAAGGTTCAAGGAAAACCCCAATTCAGTTAAAGAAGTTGTGAGGAGGTTTAAAATGGGTCAAGATTTGTTTTATGGCCACTTTTGTGTAGGTGAAACAATAGCAAAATAAAACCGTCAGTGCTCTTGCTTACCACTCTAAATTCAAATAAAAAAATTTAGAGGTGCACTGATTTTCATCTTTTTGTTTCATATAGTGATTGTAGTTATTTAGCAAACTATAAAATTTACCCATTAAAGTCTTCTCTTCGTATGTGTATCATTACCAATTCTATTTTAATTTCGACTTTTCAAGTGTTTTGACCCTCCACAAATTCCACACGACGTCAGCTTCCACACGACGTTGGATATTTGCAATAAGCTTTTAGTCCTTTCTTCCATGTTTTTCTCCCCATGAGTGTATTCAGATGTGCATAATGATAATCTAGCTATGGGCTGTGAATATATTTTGGTACAGAGCTTCTGCACCTGGTTTATTATTCCACCTCTAAGGCTTGAATAAATATGTTGTTTTATTTCAGTGAAAATCTAATGATACTTGATTTATTGGCCGTCTTTTATTCTCCCATATTTTTTCTTCAAGGATACAAAATAATATGGGCGTCGCAGTAGCTCTACAATAGCAGCAAGGAGAATCCAAAGCGGCTGGAAGGTGATGTTTGCTTCTAATATATTTCTTTTATGTCTTCTCAACCGAAATACATCGTATCAACTGGTTGTTATTTTTGAAAGCACTTTTGAGGAAAAATCAAGATCTCGTTTTGGTAATACAACTCTAAGCATGTGTCTTGGGGATTCGGTGCAGCAGCGACGTCAGATCAGTCTAAAAGTATTTGGGAATCTCTCTTGATGATGAGGAAAATTCAAATCCCAGTCAATCTTCTCTGGATCCTTTCAAACCTTCTCAAACTTATTGAAGATGGCCAGAGACATTTACTTATGTACAATTTTCAGGTACTACTTGGTTCATTTTTTACAATTTCAATATTTTACCTAAAATTTAAAACTATTGATTTTGAGGTCAGAAATGAAAAAAAAACACGTCTTTATGTGAGATATTTTATCAGTATTTTGAAATTCCATGCTTATCACTGTAAACATTATCCCACGATGTTAAAATCTCAACTTGTCATGTTGCAATATCAACACTCAGAGGTTGAATTAAAGATAGTATAGAATTGTTGCATGTAGCTAACTTTTGTAAACCTGAGAGTGTTGTTCTTGTGTTGACCTAGGTTGACTTGTGGAATCAGGTGGAAGCAACTCGTGTTGGGAAACTTAGAAACAAAAGATTAGTAAGTTTGATTGGTAAGTTTGGTTGGTAATACAAAAAAAAGATTGGTAAGTTTGGTTGTTGACAAAAAAGTAATTTGATTGGTTGGTTGTTGGTAGCAAAGTATATGCCTAATGATGCTCTCTCGAAGCTTCTCTTCCACTGTAAGAACCTTGTGTTTTTAATATTATGAGATCCTTTTTTAGTCTTCTTAGATTCTTTACTGTCATTTTTTGTCTTTGTATGTAGGGGAAAAGCGTCAACTTCCATGGGAAATATGTGTTCGCAAACTATATTTCAAAATCACATGGTCGCTGCTGTAATGAAAATCGAAAGATCTATCATGACGTGAATGCATACAAAATCCTATTTGACGAGAAGGTGATCCTAATATTGTTGATTTCATATATTTAGTACGTTTATTCGATAATATTTAAGCCCAATGATTAATTGATATGAGGATGAAACTTATATTGCAAATGAAGTTGTATGAAAGCTTTGTTCACTTACTTTGGATACCAAGTGCAATTGTTTGATTGTAAATAACACTTGTTTTTTTACATCAAGTAACATGTGCTTGTATACATTATATATAATTGTATGTTATTCTAAATTATAATATTTTGACGAATAAAGCCATTCAAAATAGTCGGAACCTTTAAAATTCATATTTGTTAAAATATATTCCCAATTAAAAACAACAAAATAATTATCAACACACCATGGACTTATTGAACCTCTTAACCCGCTATAGATCACAAACGTTGCAATATTCATAAGTTAAGAACCTTTAAATAAGTGATAATAACATTTGCTTAACATGCGTTTCACTTAACTTACCCGACCAAGAAGCCACGACATCACAACCACAACAGCTGTTTCTATTTACATGAAACCTTCAAACACAGACTAAATGAATCATACAAGCAAGCGACCCTCTGAAATACAAGTATTTTATCACTCACGCTACATGGAGTCAAGCAACGCAGATGAGGAGACAAATATCAACAAAATGAAAATTTCCGCGCTTGTACAGAGTCATGCCACTAGTATATACAAATAGTCAAAAGTAAATATTTAAAGTAGCTAAACTATATTCATAACACCAAAATGCTTAAAATATCTATTGATTTTCTATCTAAATATTCAAACTAATTTTTATGATAAGTTTAGGTATTTTGATACACATTACTTAAATTTATATATTATATATCATTTTTATTTTAAAATTTTAAGAAAATTAAAGTATATATAAATTTTAAAAATAATATAAATGGATTATCCCAACCCGAACCGAATCCGCAAAGACCCAAATCAAACCCAAACCAAAATTTATAAATATCCAAATGGGGTTGCAATCTTTAACTCCGAAAACCCGTATGGATCCGAACCGAACCCTAATTCAATATAACATATATTACAGGTAACGTTAAAAAGAAAAGACACTTCGATAGAGAGAGAACTATCCCGTTATATATGATTGCTCACATAATCAACTCTAAGGTATCAAGTCACTTTACGCACTAGAACTAATTGCTCAAACCAAGATCACAAATGTTTCTGGTCTTTTTTTTTAGTAGATCGAAAGAGTTCTGGTCTTTGATGCCTTTGATATCCAAATGCTAGACAGTACATACACACAATTGTGAGAATAAGATCATGTGACTCTTCGTTTCCTGGAAATGGCTGTTCTGTTTGATGAGACAGATAAATCTTGCTTGTGTGCTTCAACCATTGAATACACCTGCACTCCATCAACATTTACTTGGTTTTAACCATAGAGTTCTCGAATTAAACGATCATGACAATACTGACTGTTTTATCATGAGGATAAGGAGATACCTTTCTTACAGCTGATGTCAGTCCCATGGTAGAAAGAACATCACTGTCCACACACTTCCATGTCAGAGTGTCCTTTGCCTCATCTTTGAACAGATCAATTGTTCCCCCATCTGTGACATAGAAGGAAGTAACATACTGTCTAGAATTACGTCCATGTCTATGTACACGAAAACCCGAGAAAGAAAGAGATATATGCTGGTCAAACCTGTAAGTTGTACGAGTAATAGCTCCACATAAAATTTTCTACGTATGTGTGTGAAGATGTGGACGAATTCTCCAAGTTCTTTTCTCGAAATTATAGTGCAGGTTTCCTTGGGTTCTACATGAAATGCTTCTTTAAGGTAGAAATTGATCGCCTTCCTCCTTGCTGCCAAACTAGCTTCCTTATCGAGTATAACAGATGGGAACTCCCAAAGACCAGCAAGCAGACCCTCTTCGGGTCTCTTTACAAGAACAAATCTACCTTCTGACTGGTTGTTCTCCTGTATCAGTATTTCCAAAACACATACGCAACAGACGTCGAGCCTTGGCTTGGCCTTGACCACCTTTGTAGGATACGCTGTCACGGGAATGGTTCTGTTTTCCTGGAAAAGTGAATATGCACGGCACTGGCTGGAAACAGGACAAGAAGAGCAAGTTGGCTTTGATACGGAGCATAGAGTCGCACCAAGCTCCATCAGAGATTGGTTGAAATCACCAGGACGTGAAGGATCCACAAGTTGTGCAGCTAGTTTCCTGAACAAAAAAAAATAAAAATTATCCACTCCTCTTGTTATTGTCTCAACATCGGAGGAAATGCAAAAGGTTGTTCACCAGAAATTCTTGACAGTAAGCCGGTCTTTCGGATTATCTGAGATAGCCCTTAGCCTGGCAAGCACTCTTATTACGTTACCATCAACAACAGGTACCGCCTGGAACATAATAAGTAGCAAAAGTTTACTTGAGTTTTACGACTGAAAAATAAAACTGACTCACCTCATCAAAAGCAATGGAGGCAATTGCTCCGGCTGTGTATTCTCCTATTCCTTTAACTTTGATCAAGCTAGAAGCTTTATTAGGAAAAATCTCCTTCCCTGCAACAACCATCTTTGCTCCCTACCAGAAATAAAAACATTACTAGGCTATTTAGTGAAAGAACCCTAGACTGCACAAGTGTATTCACCTCTAAAAGAAAACGTGCCCGTCGATAGTACCCCAAACCTGCCCACATTTCGTTTACCTCCTGCAGCGCCAAGAAGTCAATTTGTTTAGCAACAATCATTATTATGTTTTTCTTATAGAATACTACTTTCCCTACTAATGATGGGAAATGCAAAGCAAGCTAAAAAAGATTAAGCCTTTACATGCGAGTTATATAGCTCACAACTCTTTAGAAAAAAACACAAGCACATTGGGGGATTCACATTTTGCCACATCATAAACACAGACAAAGGAGCCAATTTCCCAAAAACATACAAGAAAAGAAAGCTCTTTCTTTATCATGCCACTGGATAAACAATTCAAATAATGTGGCAAAAAAGAAAGTAACTCTTCCCTACTAAATGATAGGCAAGTAAAAAGTGAAACCAGAAGATTAAGCCATTACTTCTAGTCAGTGAAAATGAAACTAAAATGAGATAGTGCAGAAAAAAAGATTAAGCCTTTACTTCTGATTAGCACATCACACAGGATTTGCAGCCAATTTCTCCACTCTTTAACAACAAAAGACAAAAAAGGAAAGCTCAATTGATTCGAGATTAGAAAGAATAACCTCAAGGGAAGCTTGAGCAAGGTCGTAGATGGTTGGCCATTTATGCATCCAACGTTTGTAATACTCAATTACAGTCTGAACCCTAGTTTGCTGCAACATAATCTCCGATACCCAAACCTCATAAGCTCTTCTCTCCTTTTCAGTTTCGCTCTTTCTTTTCCTCCATGGAAGATCTCGCTGATTATCATCGTACCAATCAAGCAGAGACATTCTGATGTTCTGGGTCTCCTTTTCGCTGAAGAGATCCTCCATATCTCCTCCAAGGGGTTCTTCTTCTCCTTTCTTCTGCCGACACTTTCTCCTCCCAGGCACAGAAGAGTGGGACATCATTTTGCTCTCGAAGCTCGAAATTTTGCAATGGGAACTCGGAATCGTCTTTGGGTTTTGTCTCTTTGAAGCGACCGTTGATCTTTCAATTGTAGGGTTTATTAGCAGCACGCGAAGAAGTGCCATTCATTCAGTTCGCACCATGAGAAAGATGATGGAACTGAAATATCTATTTTACCCTTCTTTTAAAATAAAACGGAAACTTCTCAATGTTTTTCAAACCAATCCAAATGATTTATAGTCAAACCGAGAAGTCTAATGATCCGATATGTAAACTAATTTAAGTTTTAAGTAAATTTATACTATTAAAACCCTATAAATCTCACGAAAAACGACTAAAACTTGTCTCTTAACTGAAACAATAAATATTAGTGTTATTCGTTTGGTAGACGCAGCTTCTTGCGGCTGTGACTATTTTTTTCTATAAATCTTGTTCGTTTGATTGATGCGGTTAGTTGTGTCTGACGTTTATAAAATCTGAATGCCGGATAAATCAGCGGTTGAATCGAGATCGCCGCAACCTCAGACGCAGCCGCAGTCCCAAAATGCTACGTCAACCAAACAAACATCACTAATCTAATATGTCATTCAGTTTCACTCAAATTGTTATCTTTAAAGTATTCAATTATAGATTTATAATTGTTTAAATAAATAATACAAATATTAAGATACAATATTTTAATTTTAAATAAAAATGAGCTATACAAAGAAAAAGAAATATTATATCAACTACAATTTATGTTGAGTAAACCTATGATATTTTTCTTTATATTATATAGGTTTTTTTATTAATATTCTGTTATAATATATTTTGGTTAAATTTTTGGCTTAAATATTTTATTTCATTTTTCACATTGGACATTTAAATAATTATTAATTTTAATTTGATATATTTTTATCAAATATTCTACTACTAACTTTTTTAAAAAAATTATTAGATAGTTTGAATTATTTTATGATATTGTGTATGTGAAATAAAATAAAATAAAATCTCAATATTTTACTATATATTTATAAGAGAAATTTACCAAATATGACTCAAAACTTGATTTTAAATGCAAAAGTATACCCAAACATCAATCAAATGCTAAACTAACCCAAAAACTTTGTGAAATTACAAGTAGCCCCTTATGACCAAACATAAAACCAAAATTTATTTTTACGAATATAACCTTGGAAAGCCTTCTGAGTCTTCTGAGTTTGTGTAAGTCGTCTGAACGATTTTCAGTAAGTCGTCTCATATAGTTGATCTTACAAATAATTTATAAATTGTACAAAAATAATTTTCTCGGGGAAAAACTGAAATCATGTAATTATAAACATTTGTAAATGATATAAATTAAGATATAGTAAAGTTGAATTGTTTTCAACATAAATGAGTGAATGCAATGAGTCATTATATTCTTTAGTTTAGGGTTTGGTAACATATGTTGTAGTATTATTTGTATGCTTAGGATTAATTTTTGGAAGCTTATTTCGAAAATTAAAATTTTACCTATATATATTTAGTTATCTAGATATTAAACACTTTTTAAATTGAATTTTATTATAATAAAATGTTTAGTTAGTTAATTAAGTTCAGAGTTTATATTTAGGGTCTAGACGACTTTCAGGAAATCGTCTGATGAATAATATTTACATCAGACGACTTCTGGGAAAGTTTTTTAGGCGAATAGTAAATTTAGGGTCCAGAAGACTTTGTTGGAATTTTTGTCTCCTTATATAAAGAAAATTTACACATTCTCTCTGCATCTCAAATGACTACAACAAAAATGTAATGTTTCTCATTCTAAAACTCTCGAATCTCTCTCTAATTCTTTTTAACTTAAAAACACTAAACTTTATATCATTTTCTCATTTTTATCTCATGTCTTCTCACTGATTTATTTTGTTTTGTAGGTTTTTCATTACGCGCTTCTCGTCTTCCACTCATTTAATGGTAGATTTATAAATCATATTTTTTCATCTGGTAACTCCTTGTTTCTTAAAGATCTTATATTTTGAAAACCCTTTTTGTTGTTTTAAGCTCTTACCTTTTTTTTGAAGTTTTTCTATTCTTTGAAGCCATTTGAATGCTTTTGGATATGCAGATTTTTTTCAGATCTGAGACAGACTTGAAAGATTTCTAAGGAAGTCTTCTAACATTTAATACACTCGAAGTCTTCTAGAAGACTACTGAGTTTTCTCCAGTACTCCTCTTTCATAACAGATTTGAGCATTTAGATAAGTCTCCATGGCGGATTTTTGGTAAGTCTCTCGTTGCTTAAAGCTCATACCTTTTACCAAAACTAAAACTCTTCAATTTCTCTTAAGTTTCTTAGTACTAAAAGACACCAAACTTTATATTAATTTATCAATTTTTTTTGTCTCATGTCTTTCTCACTAATTCATCTTGTTGTTCTCATCTTCTACTACTTTAAAGGTAGATCTATTTTTTGAATATGTATTTTTGTGTGTTCTTTAAAGGTAGACATATCTCATCTTCCACTCATTTTCTCTGTTTTGAAGCCATTTGAACGTTTTTGGATTTGCAGATTTTTCAGTTGAGTCAGACTTAGGAAGACTTCTAGACGAATTCTTGGAAGTTTTCTAGACGACTTTCTGGAAGTCTTCTAAACGAGTCTTCTTGTTTTCTCATATCTTTCTCACTAATTTGTTTTGCAGGTAGACCTACCTCATCTTCCACTCATTTGTTTTTTTTTTTTTTTTTTTTGAAGTCATTTGAACGTTTTTAGATTTGAAGGTTTTTCAGATATGAGTTAGACTTTGGAAGATTTTTGGGAAGTCGTCTCGGAAGTCTTCTAACATATAATGTGCTAAAAGACTTCCTGGAAGTCTTCGAGAGAGTCTTTTCTCAAGTCAAGTGGATTCCAATTTTTTTTTGTGGAAGAATGATCTATAATATTTGTTTATGGTCGTTTTGTGATTTTTAGGTGTACACTTTTAATTGTGAATTCTTTTGTAATTTAAAGATATAATAATGTAAAAACAATTGGTTAATATATTTATGTCTACAATATTATCTTGCCAAAAGTACTTGATATTATTGAATACAAAGTTTAAAATCAAAATTTGAGTTTTTTTAGATGAATATAGAGAGAAAGTGAAGAGATTTAGTTTTTGAGCATAAGAAATGAGATAAGACGATGGAAAATCGATTTTTAGGTACATAAAGAGCTTCAAATTGTTTTTTTCATGGTGATTGGTGTATTGATGGTAACAAAAATATTGTAAATACTTGATGAAAATGAGGATGATAGAGTAAAATACTCATTTTCAAAAAAAAAGAAAAAAAGTAATGGCGTTTTTGTGAATAATCCAAACTTTTGGGGGTGAATAGGGCAAATAAAAATTCCAAAAAATCATGGGTTAATTTTGTGTTTAACTTTGAGTTTTGAGTCATAATTAAAAATATGAATCCTTAGCTAAGCTCACCTAGCTGGACCAGTTGTGAGGTAGCGCAATCCATTTAGAAGGAGTGTTGGACGGTTGTGACTGGTCAAGACGGTTATTGGACCGACGGTCAATCATGGAAGGTTATCGAGAAGAGGCTCGATGGGGTATAACCAAGAAGCTTGGGAGAACTAGCTATGGCAAGGATTGGTTCAGCTGGAGCGGTTCTGCTGAAGCAGTTAGGCGGTTAATGACCAAATGGGTGCAAGTACCTAACTTCCCAAGCGGTTGGGCAATTGGTGCCTTTTCGCCCAAAATGGTTATGGGCGATTCTTCAATGTAAATAAAGGTCTTGGGGATCAATTTTTGGCATAGAAATTCCTTAGGAAAAATATATCAAATCGATCAAAGAGAAAGACAAGAAGAAAGTAAGGAAGTTCGACCGATTTGGGAGTGGAAGTACGATCGTGGGGACAAGCCAACAAGGCATCGACTACGGTGGTGAAGAACAATAGAGATGGGTCCGAAAGAGAAGGAAAATTGTCTAGGAACTCCAGAAAGCATGCCCAAGGTGAGTGGTGTAATCAGAGAAGCCATCTCCTATGACCGTCGGTCGGTCCGATCGGGTATGTGGTTGACTGGACGACGAAACAATTTGATACATCTCTCTATTTGATCATTTTATTTCTTCTTTTACATAGCGATCAAGTTACTGAGTCTTATGAATGAATGAACGGACCAAGGCTAAGGCCGGTCTGGATATGCGATCCATGACCTTGCGGCCAGACGCGCTCGATGTGGTCAACCCGAGACCCTAGTCGATTGGTTGATTGAAACTTGGGTGATCCGATTTTCATTATGTAACTATACTATTGTGTCTAGGATGTTTAGGAGTATAGACGTAGACTAGACTAGAAGATAATCTAGACTGGTAGAAAAATTTGGGAAGAATGTTAGGAATGAATCCAAGAGCATGTGTATATTCATTTTTCTAAATTATCGATATGTATTTGTGATGTTTTGGGTTTCAGGAAAAGAGAGTGATCTTGGGAAGGATAGATTCTGCCGTGAAGACCCAAGGCCATGGATGATGTGTGGTGTAGATAAAACGATTGTATAGGATCACATTTGTATTAGCTTATATGAAACTTAAACCTATGTATTGAATCCTCGTTTCATAAATAAAGTGATCATATAGTTTGTTCAATCATTGTACTTGACTATATGATAGATCCTATATGAAATCAAATTGAACTTAACATATAAAGGTCTTTCGGAAACAAAGTAGATGGACGATTCGACTATTGGTCGTAGGGTTGTACTCACACCGGACTTAGAGTCTGTGTTGGGGTGCTTTAATTTGGTATCAGAGAATGCTTGATTCTAGGATAATTGGATTATGGGAAGGCAATACACATTCGGCTCGGGTCTCACGATATGGTTGTAGCTTAGGATGAATTAGTTATGATGGTTCACTAACATGACTAATCCGCAGGCTGTAAAAAAGATAAAAACACTAGGGGAAGAAAGGAAAAGGGACCGGATGAACCAACTACGACGGATATGGGTGGGATCAGACCATTAAAATCCACGCTAGTAGGACGTGTGACTGGAGAGACTGTTGGAGCAAAGCCTGTGGTTCAGATCAATCTTGGTGGGACTTGGACTGTGGATCTAGAGAACTGCGACCAGGATCAACATCAAGAGGAAGTGGGATAATCCTCTAATGCGGTCTGTAACTCAACTCCAGACGATGGAGCAGGCGATGGGTCAGTCAATGGAGTGGCTGGAAACAAGGACCAGACCGCATCACCTTCAGTGGCAGTCATGACTCAGATGGATGCGTTGGTTCAGTCTTTCACCGCGACAGCAAATCCCTCTGTGGGACAGTGCACGGATTCATACGGCCATTCCTTTGGTTGATGGACGAGTGAGGGAGACTGTTAAAGTTTTCGAGATAGAACCAGTGCCAGTTAAGGCAATGAGAAAAGTGGACTATCTAAGCGTCTTCCGGCCTCCGCTACGCTTATCCAAGGCCAATCACTAATTATGAGCATCCCCTTCCAGGAAGTGGACCGCTATGTATTTCTTGTAGTCATCAAGGCAACAAGTGGAATTGAAGTTCTGGACCAACTAGCTCCTCCACTCATCCGCCTCCATCAGATCAGTGCTACCCTGAAAATGCTTGGTTCCCAAGCGTCCAATGGACTCAACCGCAAGTACTTTTTAGCTGAAGCATGGGACCGTCTTGAGGAAAAAAATCTTGAACCTGGCCCAAGGTCACAAGACTGTCGAGGAGTCTGGAGAAGAGTTCAACCAGCTTAGGCGATATGTTGGTAAGGAACTCGAGGACGAGGTGGTTTAGGTACGTCGGTTTCTTCCGAGCCTAAGGGTGGAGCTCCATACCCACTACTCCTTCTGTACCTTTAGCACTGTCTCAGAGTTGGTCGAAAAGGGTTATGTTGCTAGAAAACAACCTTACTTAAGAGAACCAAGTGAGGTCTCATTCACGTCCTACTCTGACTAGGAAGTCAAGTGATTCGAAGAGGAAGTGGGATCATGTCGATGAGGGTAAGTCCTCATATGTTCGATCTGAATGCACCAAGTGTAGTAGGAGGCACATTTATAGTGTTGGAGGGATAGGGTTCTTGCAACAAATGTGGTAGAAAGGACCATACAACCCATAATTGTCCAAAGATGGACCAAGGGCATGGAAAAGTGACAAGTGATGACTCTAGATCCTTCTACCATTGCATAAATATTGGGCATATCAAGAGGGATTGCCAAATTTGCAAGTAAAGAAGAAGAGGAACCATGCAAATGTAGACAGGTCGACCCATGGAAAGGGGCATGCAATGGCACCATGGGTGTATGAGCTCTTGAAGGAAACTTGCAAGACTAGTACCTTACAAGCGATAACTGGTACGTCACTAAAACCTGACTTTTTTCTATTTTTGCATTGCTTTGCGTTGCATGGAACATAGAAATATACGTAGCCTACATAACGATTGTAGGGACCCTAAGTATTGGTGGTGTGGACACACATACACGTTTTGACTCAGAGGCTACATATATATTTGTTAGTCCATAAATGGTCAGAAAGGAAATGTTCCAGAGGGAACAAGGGGAGTGTTGTGGCATAGAGAATTCATTTGGTGGACAGGTCATGCATTCATTGGGGCTGGTTAAAACATCTCTGTGAGGATCCAAGGCCAGAGTATGCATGTAGATCTAGTGATATTCTGCCTGAAGAATCATGAAGTGATCTTAGGCATTGACTGGTTGGGAAAGTATCGGGCTACTCTAGATTGCCAATGGATGTAAGGAAGACTCTTTAGGATGAGGTACTAAAACTATGAGTTTGTGGTCATGTCTTTCGGTCTAACCAATTCCCCATCATCATTCATGAAGATGATGAATGGAATCGTTCAAGATTTCCTTGATGAGTTTGTGATCATCTTCATAAATGACATATTGGTATATTCCAAAGATCAAGAAACTCATAAGGATCATCTGAGGGCCGTGTCGAAACGGCTGAGAGAAAAGAAACCATTTGAAAAGCTAAGTAATGTATTTTTTGTCAAAGGACTATTGGTTTCTTTGGGCATGTGGTGTCCGACTAAGGAGTTTCAGTCGATCCGGAGAAGATCAAGTCCATCAAAGAATGGCCTCTACCAAAGAATGTTACAAAACTAAGGAGATTCCTCGGGCTGGCTGGTTATTACATGAACTTTGTGAAAGGGTTTGGGAGTATTACTAAGCCCCTAACTCGACTAACCGGAAAGGAAGTTAAATTCATCTGGTCGGATGAACGTGAAAAGTGTTTCTCTGGGCTTAAAGACATGCTAACCACTGCACCAGTCCCAGCTTTACCAGAGATGGATTAGCCCTCTGTGGTTTGTACAGATGTATGTATCATTGGGCTGGGTTGTGTCTTGATGCAAAAATTCAAGGTCATTGCCTATGTGTCCAGACAACTCAAGAATCATGAAGGGAAGTATCCGACCCATGACTTGGAAATGGCTGCGGTGGTGTTTGCTCTGAAGATTTGGTGGTCATATTTGTATGGAGACAAGGTGCAGATCTCAACTAATCATAAGAGCCTCAAGTAAATCTTCACTCAGCCTATGTTAAATGTAAGGCAAAAGAAGTGGATGGAATTCGTGGTTGATTATGATCTAGGTATTACTTATCATCCGGGCAAGGCCAGTCTGGTTGTGGATGCTCTAAGTAGGACAAAGGTCGAAGTTCCAACTAAAAGGAGTTTGAAGAGCTTGAAGGTATGATCCGGACATTGCACCTAAATGCCTTGTCTATGTATCAAGAACCATTGGGTCTAATGGAAGTAGACCAAGCGGATTTGCTTACAAGAATCTGGACTGCTCAAACTAAGGATGAGAACTTGATTAAAGTTACTCAGAATGACAAGACAAAGTACCAAAATTCCAACAATGGCACTATTTTGGTTAATGGTCGGGCTAGTCTTCCAAATGATAAAGAACTAAAAGACGAGATTCTGAAGGAAGCTCACATGTCCAAATTCTCGGTTCATCCTGGCAAAAGCAAGATGTACTGCGACCTGAAACAGTACTATCATTGGATTGGTATGAAAAGAGATGTGGCAGAATGGGTGGGGAAGTGCCCAACTTGCCAACTTGTCAAGGCAGAACACCAATTTCCGAGTGGTTTGTTGCAAAGCTTTCATATTCCATGATGGAAACATGATCACATCACAATGGAGTTTGTGACCAGCCTACCAACAACAATAAAATAAGAAAGATGTGGTACGGGTGGTTGTGGAAATACTAACCAAGTCTGCTTACTTGATTGCCATAAATAAAAACGATGGTGTTGCAAGGATAGTCCGAAGACACATGGATGAAATAGTCAGATTACATGGAGTACCAGCAAGAATAGTCTCAGATATAGATTCTCAATGCACTTCAAATTTTTGGAAGGCTTCTCAAAAGACCTTGGGAACCAGAGTGAATATGAGTACATCCTATCATCCCCAAACCGATGGACAGTCCAAAAGAACGATATGGAGGTTAGGACATGTTGCGGGCATATGCCTTGGACTAAGGCAATTCATGGGAAAGTCATTTAGCTTTGGAGTAATTTGCCTACAATAACAGCTTCCACAAAAGCATTGGGATGTCGCCATATGAAGCATTGTATGAGCAACCATGTTGGACACCATTATGTTGGATCCAAGTGGGGGAGAACATCATGATCAGATTAGAAATAGTGGAGGAAATAACAGAGAAGATAAGATTCTTGAAGGACAAGATGAAAGAAGCTCATGATAGACATAAAAGATATGTCGACAAGCATCAAAAGGATCTTGATTTTGTAGTGGGCGACCTGATCTATCTCAAGATGATAACCTTCAAGGGGCGATCCAAAAATTCTAGGAGGGGAAAGTTGGATCTAAGATACTTGGGTCCATTCAAGATTGTTGAAAGAATTGGACCAAATGCGTACAAGTTAAACTTGCAAAGTGAAATGGCCGCATTTCACAATGTAATCCATGTGTGAAGGAAATGTCTATCAGATCAAGAAATCATCGTACCTGAACTCCCATTAGAGTTGGGCAGGAATCTTACATTGGATACAAGACCACTCTAGATTATAGATCGGATGAATAAAGCAACAAGGAAGAAAGTAATCCAAATGGTTAAGATCGTTTGTGATTGAAATGGAGAGGAAGAGGTTACTTGGAAACCGAAAATAAAATGAAAGGCTGATTTTACTAAGTGGTATGAAGAGTTAGAGAGTGTTGAACCACTAGATGCATATTCGAGGACAAATCCAATCTTTTTGGGAGAGACTTGTAGCACCCCCGATCCTAGATAGGATCGTCGGGACATAACATGGGACGAGGGAACGTGCAAGCCGTTCAAAAGACACAAAGGCAAGCCTTCCATGATCTTAGAAGAAGGGTTAAGCCAATGAGTTGATCGTGGCTTAGCCCAAACGGAGAATGAAATGAAGGAAAGGAGCTGAACGACGTGTTTGGGAGCTAGACGAGGTACGCTACTAGCTCATCAAGTTAGGAAAATATCGGGTCGAGACGTGGTGGAGCTTGGTCAGCTTGATCAGCTTCTTAGCTAAGCTCTCATAGATGGACCAGATGTGAGGTTGCTCAATCCAGATGGACGGAGTGTTGGACGGATGGGACTGCTCTGGATGGTTATTGGACCGACAGTCAACCATGGAAGGTTATCAGGACGCGTCTCGATGGGGTCTAGCCAAGAATCTTGGGAGAACTAGATATGGCAAGTATTGGTTCTGCTGGAGCTGTTCTTCTGAAGCGGTTGGGAGGTTAATGACCAAAAGGGTGCAAGTACGTAACCGTCCAAGCGGTAGAGCAATTGGTGCCTTTTTTTCCAAAACGGTTATGGGCGATTCCTTCCTATAAATAAAGGTATTGGTTATTGATTTTTGGCACAGAAAATCCTTAGGGAAAAATACATCAAACCGATCAAAGAAAAAGACAAGAAGAAAGAAAGGAAGTTAAGCATATTTGGGAGTGGAAGCACGATCGTGGGGCAAGCCAACAAGGCATCGACTACGGTGGTGGAGAACAATCCAAGATGGGTCCAAAAGAGAAGGAAAAGCGTGTGGGAAATCCAGAGTGCGCGCCCAAGGTGAGTGGTGTAACTGGAAAAGGCCATCGCCCAAGAGCGTCGGCCTGTCTGATCTGGTCTATGGTCGATTCAACGAAACGGTTACATCCATCTCTCTACGTGATTGTTTTCATTTCTTCTCTTACATATCGATCAAATTATTGAGTCTTATGAATGAATGAACGTACCAAGGCTAAGGCCAGTCCAGATACGCGATTGATGGCCTTGCGGTCGGACGCGCTAGATGCGGTCGACCCGAGATCCTAGTCGATTGGAACTTGGGTGACCCGATTTTCATTCTGGAAATATAATACTGAGTCTAGGATTTTCAGTAGTATAGGTGTGGACTAGATTAGAGAGTTTTCTTGAATGGTAGAAAGAATTCGGAAGAACATTAGGAATGAATCCAAGAGCATTTGTAGTATTCATTTTGCTAAGTTATAAATATGTATTTATGATGTTTTAGGTTTCAGGAAAAGAGAGTGATCGTGGGAAGGATCAAACTCACCCGTGAAGACCCAAGGCTGTGGATGATGTGTGGTGTGGATAGACTAATTGTATAAGATCAAATTTGTATTAGCTTCTATGTAACTAAAACTTATGTATCGAATCCTTGTTTCATAAATAAAGCGGTTTATCTTGTTTAATCATTGTACTTGAGTCTATGATAGGAATCTCTATGAAATCAAATTGAAATTAACTTATAAAGGCCTTTAAGAAAGAAAAGTAGATGGACGATTCGACTAGTGGTCAAACGGCTGTACTCTCACTAGATTCAAAGTTCGGGTTGGGGTGTTTTATATATAACTAGGGGTGTGCCTGCGCTATGCCCGAGATTTTTGTTAAATGTGTAGCATAATATTTGATGATAGTTATTAAACTTGAGTCAATTAGGCCAAAATCCTAAAAGAAGTTAATAATTAACAAACTACCTATAACAAAAAATATGTGGGCCTTATAGTGCAACTAGGAGAATCAAAATGACAAAACAGTCCTCCTCTCGCTTAAGAAACTATTTAGAGTAACCTATTTATAGGTTACAAGCTAAAATGGTTTTAAAAACTATTGGGGGGGGGGGGGGGGTTGGTAATGATTAACCTAGGATTTATTCCCCACTCCATTTAATCCAACCATTCTATTTTTAAATGTAAACAAAAATTTTATTTTTCTCTCTCATTATTGTTGTTTTCTTTCACCAACCAGAATCTCCTGTTTTTTCAATGAATCTATACAAAATCAAATATCATGAGTTCCTAACAATTCATAAGTTCAGATGTTCTTCTGCTTCTTTCTCCCTTTTCTCCCACTACATAATCACTTGATCTCACCCAACTTTCATCAACACTGTCCCAAATAAGATTCTGAGTTCTCTCTCCCAAATTTCATTTCAAAGATTTTTTGGGTCACTCTCCCACAATCAAGATGGCAGCGGCTCAGAAATAGTTTTCGTACAAACCGAGTAAAGATCTCATGTTAGCATTCATCACATATAAAAGTGACTTCATGTTGCGAAATGTTATTTTGGTAAAAGAGCCACCCAAAGCATTTTCAGTCTCAAAGAGTGAGGAAAACTTTTACCGTGGATAGTTTACTAAACGAGTGTTCTTATTCGGTCTATGATAAAATAACATTTTCTTATTTATTTAGGAGGGTTACTTGTGTTCGACTTTGGCGAGGTAAGTGTAAAAAGAACGTTACGATGAATGGCATATGCCAAATGAAATCGATGGTGACATGTACCACTTAGATATAATTACTGTTAACCGGTTAAATAGCATATTGCAAATGTTACTTATAGTAATAACCGAAAAACAATATTGGTAACTTGTTTATTTTTTATATTTATCATTGATTGTTCCGTCAATGATTTGTCTGTAATTTCTGGAAGTTATATGTTAACGAGTTGCTCTAGAAGTATACTTCAAAAGAAAACATAACGCTATGCAGGTGTTGGACAATTTTGAACCCATCAAACAACACCACCTATGTTCCTATCACACAAGATAAAATATCTTCGTAACACCACAAGAGAAAGAAACCTCAACAAACACTGAGCCAACTATGCTGAAGTTGACATTAGGATTTGGAAGATTGACCCAAATGGAGAGCAGCTATGGAAGGGAATGACACATCCTCGGAAGGAAGTGAGACAAAGGGTGGTGTTGAATGAACGTGGAGCTGGAAAACCAATGTTTCATAATAATGTTATCTATTAGTGTATATTTAAGTGTCTGGGCAGTGGGGTGCAATTTTTGAAAATGGTTATAAGAGAGTTTATCCGGTTTTGTGATGTTTTTTGAGTGTTAAACTTTCTTGTGGCCGTCTATGTAATCTTGAAGATTGTAATCGGGTTTTCGAAAGTTGTTATATGATAGTTTAGCTAAAGTTTTGGGGAGTTTTGGGTTGTTAAACTATATTGTAACCGTTGATGTAATATAAAGTTCATTATGAAAATAATGTTTGTCAAAGTGTTATGCATTAAACAAAAAAATTTAGTAGAAACTACATAACTTGCCATGATACTTATGATAAGATTAAATTATTAGTCAAATTCTGAAAGGACAAGATGAAATATATTGGATGTGTATTTAGCATGTTAGCTAATGTTAAATTCATTTAGACGGTTACAAAATATTCTAATAAGCTTATATCGAAATAAATAATTTTTCATCATTTGATTAGACAAACGTTTAAAATTAAGAACAATTTTTCAAAATAAAATAAAATGAAGAACATCATGTTATTTACATCCACCGTTAATGGCATTGATAGTTGACCGGTCTACTCATACATAAGATAACCACTTCTGAGCCTATGTGTAACTATGGAATTACACCATGTTTTATTGTTAACATAATCAGTATATGTTAGCCATGTACATACATTTCATATATTTCCAAGAATTATTAACACATCTTTTACCGATGGTAACTGATATGGTTAGAACAAAATTTATCCAAGATGAATCAAATAATAACCAGCTAAATTTCATATGTCATCTATGTAATGTATATAGCCGGTTAACATATATACTATGTGGCACGGAATTTTATATATTTCTTAGCAAAGCTAATTATTTCCTTTTATTGATATAGAAATTTATAGCCAGCCTCATACGTTTTATATAATTGGATGATAAATTACTACACTTATTAGCAAAGCTATTCAATTGCTAAGATTTATTAAGGCATTTATAAATGGCTATAGAATTTGGTATTTCTAATGGTGACTGTTATGGTTGGAACAAATTTTATATAAGCAATAAAATAATATCCATCTAAATTTCATACATGACATAAACTCAATCACGTCGTGAAATAATACAAAATAAGAAACAACATTTAAACGCTAGTGATGGAGAAACATAACCACCAAAGTTTAGAACATCCTGACATGTACATTCAAGGGTGGGAACAACATAGGAAGAAAAAGGCCCGAGAAAGATGGTTTCTCTACAATTTCTACAAGTTTTCCGAATGGAGACTCTCTTATGACTACGAATTCGTCTTCATCAAGGGATTTTAATATTTACTGATAGAGAAAAGTTTGTGATAAGCGATAACCCGTATGTCCAAAGGTTCTTCACCAATAGCGAACATCCTAAAAGGAAAGGGAGGATGAAGGGTTTATAGCCATTACAATCTTAACGATAGTGGATTTTATGAAAAATATTGAGTGAGGAAATGACTCTGACAATTAATTATGAAATGAACAAATTTAATCAAAAAAGTAAGAAATGAGCGAAGATACATAAATTTGAATATATAATAGGATTATGGATAAATTGAATATATGAGATTTCAAAAAGCTTGGTTCAGGGAATTTTTTTTTTTAATTTGTATGACATAAGAGTTTTCGTTTAAACTTGGGTTATCAAAAAGAGAATCTAAAAAGCAGATTTGAGTTAAAGGTGAACTATAATTTAGCATCAAGATGAAATAGGGGTATAGTGATTACAAATTTTTTGACAAAAGCTATGCAAACCCTAAATGTGTATATACCTAATTATGCTATAATGTTAGTGTGTAGAGTGCAAATTTGTTTTAGGTGAGACGACGACATGTGATTTTTATTATTCCCAGTTTTGTAGTATTTAATTGTGTGGTCTATTTTTTTGATTGTTTTGTTTAGGTAGTTTGATTTTGTGAACATCCGTTCAGTGCCTTAACAATTTGTATGTATACTATTATTGTTGGTGATTGATATGTGTTGATAAATGCGATGTATGTAATTTTTTTGGAAGCAGACATGGGTAATCCCCTATATATTAATTGAGGATTTTTTAAAATCTTATAACCTCAATTTTGTATTAATTACAAAGTGTTCTTGCTTATATGTCAACCCTTTACATATCTTAATTGTTGAGGTGGCAGCACTACAAAGAGTTTAGGCAAACCATAGTCTAATGTTAATTTTGTCTATACTTATTCAACAGCACTTAATACAATTACGGCTAAATATACATTGAGTCATAAAAAAAGAGGGGTAACGAACCTCATGAGTAGAATGTAATCATATTATCCTAAAGTTTCATATAGGGGATATAACATTTCGAAGGAAACATTTTGATCAAACAATACATACATTTGAAAATTAAAAAAATTTAATTGACCTATCGATTAATAGTGTAAGGTTCTTCACAATAATACATTGCCACTTATCCTATTGTATGATGACTCAGGTCCTTCATCTGTGAAAGTTTTTTTTACGCAAAAGCTGAACTAACTAAGTAAATAGAAGAAGAACGAATCAGACAATAAATATACAAATCAAAGAAAATTAGCGAAGGGTATTCTTTATGCGTTAAAATATACATTGGTCTAAAATCATTTGAAAATCCCGCTGTAAAAAAAATGAAGCACATGCTACTGTCCATTACTAATAGGTTCATCACATAAACTAAGTACTCGAAAATCACTAGATTAGTTGTGTTTTGTTATTATGTGTTGTAGACAATAATATACTGGAACTTTATTAACAAGAAGGCATACAATCACGTTGATCAAGTAATTCTGTAATCTTATCTATCCAACAACCGTTTATATCTCTTATTCATTAATCTTTTGTAAGTTATTTACGAGAGGAACCAGCTGATGTGTCTTCTCTCATGTAGTCTCACACAAAGTATATAGAAACCCTTTAATTACTAGAGAAATTACAAGGGGTGCGACTGCCATTACTTTAGCCGGACCAATATCAATTTTGACCTTCTCTACATACACGTGTTCCATATTTTTACAAGAAGAACATTTGTTTTTGAACAATACTATGTCAAATATAGTATATCGTTACACAATATCTAATAGTACTACACTACTATAAAAATTTCAAGAATGAAAAACAACCTTTACCAGTATAGTTATTAACTTAGTATCTGTAATAATCATTATTAAAATGTTTTGATTAAATTCACATTCACAATATACAATAAGCTACATATTACGCTAGTATATTTCTATTTTTGTATCAATATTCTGGAGTGCAAAATATACATCACTGGAAAAGGTTATAAACCTAACATCTGACATAATCATTGGATCAAGTTATTCACATATCACGTTTATGAACGTGATAATGTATGTGCATTATTATTCCAAGAGTATGCATCTTTTATTATTCGCAAATTAAAACTAAATGAAGTTATTATAAATTTTAAACTTGGTGTGTAATTTTTTGGTTTGATTGATAAGTGAAATTTTGCAAAATGACAAATATATATGTAATTTATTGTAGATTCATTATGTAAATGAAGGCATACTAATTTGATTCATCTAATTAGTAAATTTTATTCTCTAAATCCTGTTACATTACCAATACAAGGAAACTACTTTATTGTGTAAATCTTCACTTTGGTTGCTCTTCATACTATATAAACAAGTTATACATTATTATTATTATTATTATTATTATTATTATTATTATTATTATTATTATTATTATTATTATTATTATTATTATTATTATTATTATTATTATTATTATTATTATTATTATTATTATCTCACAACTCCATCAAGGAAACACACAACACTCGAAAATACCTCCCCCCACAATTTCGATGGCTTCTATAAATCAAATTTCGGATTTGAAATTTCATTTTAAGTAACTTATGTTCACTAATTTACTTTTTTCATCACATGTGTTTCGGTTTGATTATTCAGTCATGTATTGTGGGTCTCCATCTTTCAGAGGCAGCCATGATCCATCCCCTTATAAAGACTTTAAGTCATATATTTTGTACCTCAGTTTTTCAGAATTAACTAACTGCCAATGTCTTCGAGCATATATACTTAATTTTAGTGTTAGACACTTTTTATGAAAATATATTCAATATAATGTCTGTTACTTTATAATTTCAAATATGTTAATCCAAGAGAAATGTAATAATACGTAAAAACAAAAATTTGGTTGATGATTTACTCCGCGCAAAAGGCGGATCTTAATCTAGTGCATGTATTATTTTAAAATGGTATCGTAATAGTTTATTTTAAAACGTTGAGGCGCAGAATTTTTAATTTTTCTTTTAAAATTTGTTATTTGATAATTGTTTTTATGTCGTAGTGGTGTAGTTTTGTTGTTGGAAAGTGTGGTAATGTGTTTTGTGTTAACTTCTGCGCATTTCAAATGTTGTTGTGGTGGCCGCCCAAAATATGAAATAAGAGAATGAAACAGATGATTGACCAAATTGTATGACATGAAACCTACCATCCATTTGAGCCTCCAGTTCTAAAAAGACATCACCCTATTGTAGCACTTAATGTCAGTTGTTCTTATCATGAACGAACAAAAAAAAATATTCTCACGGCTTCTTGCATGACTTAATTTTGTTCCGCAAAGCTCAAGATTTTTTTTTGGTGTAAGAAGCTCAAAAATTTGTTGTGTTTCTATTAAAAATATTTGTAGCTTTTTCTGAAAAAATTGGAAATATGTATTTCTTATACGTGAAATGGAAGAGGCTTGTTTAATAAGTTTTTGTCTGGCCCTCTTATAAGTGTTTATATGTTCAGGTTTTGTCTTGTTTTTGTACTTGTCCGAGAGCAATGGTGGTTTCCGTTCCAAATCATGTATATTGTGTGGCTAAGCTAGATTAGTTATGTTCACTTATATCCAAGGCTTCGAATAGGTTTGAGGAAAGGTTAGGGAAATTCGTATGATCCACTTACTTAACTTCTTTTCTATGGTAATCATATATACTACTACTCTTTATGCCTGCATTTTTTTCAGTAGGGAAACCACTGTTAGCGTCAGTTGAATGTTTAAGCATTTAAAGATGGTTCTAAATATCTATTTTCGAGAAGTCTTAAACAGTTAGTCTAAAGGGGCCTAGGGTGGAGTCTTAAGGATCAAATGGGTTTTAAATTTTTTGGATTACGGGCGTGCGACATGAGCCTCTCATCCTTACATGCTGAGATGAAAGATTTACTTTGGGGAGCTTCATGCATGAGAGACCGGAGGATAACCTTAATCAGGTTCGAGACGAACAGCTCAGATCTATGGACATGACTACGAACCAGATGGATTGGCCGGCTTTCCCGTCAGAAACTGAGTTGTTCCAGAGACTACATGAAGAATTTTAAGAAATGAGCTTCTCATATTCCTCGGAGTATGAATGGACGGGTAGACTCATTAGCGAGAGAAGCCATAACAAGAGGATACTTCATTTACCATATAGATCATATACAGACAGACAGAAGTACTCTTTAGAAAATCGGCTCGCCTGACCAACAATTGATCTATCTAGTTTAAATGGGTAGCTGACAAAAAAAAAATATATATTGCCCTTTCTCTCGTTTTGATGATCCCAATTTTTTTCCTAGTTGCCGAGCTTCCTTTCAGGCAATTGCTGTGATTAGAAAAACTATGGACTCATAACAGCAAGCATTGGTCTAGATCATATTTTGAGCATAATGTGTAATATCCTTTCATTCATGTGTGTCTCTTTATGTACATGTTGATGTTTTTAGCGAGCTGTGATATTTATCTAAGTGTATGTACGAACTCCGAATAGAAATACGTTTTTAATAGAGATATCTATTATTTTCCTAGTTTGGTTATGAGGATTAGTTTAAACTATTCCGGTGAAATTTCTACTTCTTGCCCTCTTGTTTTTTTTTAGAAATCGTAAGTGTGATGAAAGCTTAATAACTCTGTAACGACCCAAATCCTAGGGCCCAACAAGGTCCATTTAATCTGCTGGAAACCCTAGGTACACTCCTATAAATTCCAGCAATACTTCATTTTTTTATTTAGAAAAACCTAGGCACGTCGAATCTCTGCAGAAACTGTGCCATCAAATATATCTGAACCCGAGCCCATCCACCGTCGCGAAATTCGAGATCAGACATCTCACCACCGGTAACCTTCGAAGGTAACCACCAAAAACCGTTGTGGCCGTGTTTCAGGTTTTCCCTTTTAGAAAATCGATCATAACTCTCTAACCATGTGGTTTTTCGCGAATCCAAGGCCACCATCGTGTTTGTGACGTTGAGACAAGTCCAGAGCTCTGAGATCAGCCACAGACCGCCGCTCACGTGCCCTCACGCGTGGCCAGAAGATCCGCGCGTGAATCTCAAGCGCCGCCGCAGACCGCCAGAGCAGTCGCGTGTGATCATCACACACCACCGTCACCGACCGCCAGAGCCGCCGTCTCCAAACACCGTCCGTTCGCTGCCGGGAATCCGCCGCCGTGTCACCACCGCACCTCCGCTGCTGCCAGTGACTTCTCCGGTAAGCCATCGTCGCCTTTGGTCGCCGCCGGTATTCGGTCACCGGTGACTCGTTGACTCACCATTGACTCGGCGACTCGGTTGAGTTAACTCAGCGAGTCAACTCGCTGACCAGTCAAGCCCGTTCGGATTAAGAATTGATTTTCAGTTTTGTTGGTTATTGGAAATAAATTTCGGTTAGGATTAAACTGGTTTGAAATTGATTTAAATCTGGTGCAATTGAAATCAAATCTGGTTAGGATAAATCGGTTGGTTCAGTTCGATTTCAATTTGGTCAAGGGTTTACCGGCTTTGGTCAGAGTTGACCGGGTTGACCTTTGAACTGCGGGTTGACGTTTTGACCAGATCACCGGTTATCCATTTTTGACCATTTGAAGGGCATTCTGACTAGATTTTTCACCCTGATTTCAGATTTGGAGTCCATTTGAGCAGTATGCGCTCATAGATACCACTTTTCCATATTGCTAAGGTGAGGGTCTATTCCGTAAATCTTGTACCAGTGTAGAATTCTTTCTATCGCAGTTTAGATTTCAAAACATGATCCGTCTGTTTGAATTGTGTCCGTTTGAGTGATGCTTGGTAGTTAGTTCATTCATTGTAACTAGAACTAGGGGTATAGAGGATTTAACTATTGATTTGATTGAGTGATGCTAAGAGTTGATATATATATATATATATACACATATATATATGTATGTATACATACTTATGAGTAGAGACTATCTGAGCGGCGTGAGTTCGGAGATGTCCGAGCTTCGATGCTACGATGAGGGCTAAGTTCAGAGACAATTGAGCTTCGACGCTACTGTGTGGGGTGTGGTGTAGAGACGTTTGCATTCGACGCTACGATAGCGGGGTACAGAGACAGACTGTACTAGCGACGCAAAATATGTATATCCCTATGAGGAAATGCAGGGTGTAGGGACTAGCTATATGCTATAATCGCATTGTTTGTTTTGTGTGATGCTCTAGGCATAATGTTTGTTCATGTTAGAGATAAACTTCCATAGTGAGAGTTCTATTACTCATGTCAATGGTTTGCGTGTCTAGCATCCCATACCTCGCTGACTGACTCCCTTGTTACTTACACCTCTTTTTTTTCTCCCCTTTAAGGTGGACTGGCAAACATGAGTTATCCTATCTTACTGGTGCTTTTGGAATGTTTTTTTTTCGTGTTATTTTCAAACTTTTACTTTATTATATAATTGACATTTACTCAGTTTTACTTTATCTTTCGGATTTATGGTGTTTCGAGTTTATTTATGAGAATTGATAAATGGAGATTTCATGGTTTATTATTTATTTTATTATTTTGAAAAATACGGATTTTGCAAACTCAATCTTCCTTTTTTTGTTCCTTAGTACTATTGACAGATTAGAAGTATGTGGTTGTTGCCTACAGTGAGGAATAATGATTTCTGATAAATATCTTTAAAAGAAAAGTAAAGTGTTTCCAATTAAAACCAAACTGAAAATATTGAACTGGTTTTCGTTTGGTACAATAGGTAATCTATATATAGTAAACTATTAAACTTTGACTTATTCCTGTCACATAACACAGATTGTGGTATTTCGAGAAATTGAGATTGATGTGTAGGCCACTCACAACCTCCGCCATATTCTGTGCCTCTTTGGAGATGAAAGCCACGACCTCCATCTCTATGAGTCTCCAGCTTCTCTTGTGGTGTCTCCTCTCCTCTCATCCATCTCATTCCCTCTTTACTCTCCCCGTCTCGGTTTATTATTTCACTATCGCCAATTCTTCCTCAACCGCAGGTCGGTCCTGGGCTATGTTAAGTGAAATATTAACAACAAATGCTCAAATTATTTTGCAAAAAACTATATAAACATAGACCTTAAAAAATTTTAGACCCAAAAATTTGTAAAAAAGAAAATTTTAGTTGACATCTAATTTCAGGGCATGCATCCGTGCCTACAAGGGAAATTTCAATCATCACCACGTTACAACTTTGTAATCTGTGGTTTCTGTTTTGTATATTCCTAGACCATAACTGCCTTTGGTTAGCTTCTTGACCACGTGCAATTAGTTGATACATTGCAGTCACAACCATTGACAACGTCATTCTCAATGCCCTGTGTTACAGAGAACAACTTACACCATAACCCCAGTTGCATCTGGATTCAAGGGATCATCTTCCTTTGTAACGTCAGCTACATGAGTATTAGATAAGAGGTTTATTCATCAGATTCGATGATGGTTGTGCTTTTTTGGTGCTTGTTATTCAGAATGGTAAAATATTGTTTTGTTGTTTTCTGAATTGTCAATGGATTGTCAACGCTTTTTTAAATATTGGTTATAGACATGTAGAGTGAGTAATGATTTTATTTGTTCAATGAAAAAAGAGAAAGATATTAAACATGAAATATGTTAAGGAGTATGACAATGGTGACGTGTGATTTCATATAAAGAAAGATAACTTCAAACCGATAATTTCAAACCGATATTACCTCAAGTTAGTATCAGAGAATGATGGATCCTATTAAGAACGATGCTAAAGGAAGATGATTTCAAACCGATATTACTTATGGAAAATCAAAATGACTACAAAATCTTAAGCTGTGGTGAGCCAAGTGAGAGTTGAGGTGAAATATAGTATCATGCTTGAGAACGGGGATGTTCCAAGACGAACCGTCTTAGCCAAGATTCATTCTCAAAGGGGAAGAACCTTAAAACCAGAAGGTTAGTCAATCCAGTTAATTAGAAGTGATGGAACGTTTTGAAGGACACAATCAATGTACGACTTATGTCTTATAGACAAAATGACCCAGAACGGTACTTGGACCAGAAAGTGTCCGCGGGAGAGTGGCTGCAGTCGGAAAACAATCAGAACTCTACTGGTGATAAGAGTTACTCCTTGGCGACAATTCAGAATAAGTGAACAATAGGAGATGTTCAAGCTGGTCTATAGGAAACATTACATAACTAGTACACGAGTGTGATCAGACGGATCAGCTAGGAATCAGTGTAAGTCAAGGAAATATTCCTTAGATCAGGTCGGATGGAAGAGGCAATTTCCAAAGTGAATCCGACCTAAGGGAAAGAAAGAGAAAACTCATCATGTTCTTCCTGGTTAATGGAAGAACATGATATTGGGTATCCTACTATGACGGAGATTGAGGTATATAATTAAACGCTTTTGTGAACTGTCACTACAAGAAAACAGAGCGATACTGAGGGAATATTCCGAGGAACCAAGGAAATTCCGAGGAATACTATTTCCCTCGGAATTTTCCGATGAAATTCCGAGGGAAAAAAGTTCGTCGAAATAAACCAAGGAAAATCCAATGAGAAATTATAGCCGTTAGTTAGCCGTTGTGGTATTTCAAAAATTTCGAGGAAATTACGACGGCAACGGCTAGTGCCTCGGAATTTCCTGGGAATTTCGTGGGAATTGTCGGCAGATTTCATCTATAAATACAAGCACCCCTCATCCTCTTCATTCACTCCATATCTTCATCCTCTCTCATTCTATTTTGCACACACGAATCTGATTGAAAAAAAACATGTCTTCTTATAATTATCATCGCTCGTGGATCGATCGACCTCATATGGATCCGAACACGAGATTGCTTACGCCAGAATTCAAAAGTGGTCTAAAGGAATTCATGGGGAAAGCTCTCAACCAACCGGAAGCTGAAACGGGTATGTTAAGATGTCCTTGCTCTACTTGTAAAAATAGGAAGGTTATTAAACAGTTAGATGTTTGGACTCATCTATATATTCGAGGGTTTACACGGAGTTACAAAGTTTGGTATCATCATGGGGAAACTGGTTATGAATATGGTAGTACTAGCGAACCTCAGCCTGCGGTTAGGTTAGAAGAACCAATTAGAATGGGCGTAGATTATGGTGTAGGTACTGAGCAGATGGTAAATGATCATTTTAGAGGGGAAGATTTACCCAATGCAGAAGCTAGGAGATTTTATGATATGTTGGATGCTGGAAAGCAACCTTTGTACGAAGGTTGCAGAGATGGTCATTCAGCTTTATCATCTGCAACAAGACTGATGAGCATTAAATCCGATTATAATTTGGCTGAAGACTGTGTGGATGCGATTGCTGATTTTGTAAAAAGTGTTATACCTGAGGATAATGTTGCCCTTGGTTCATACTACGAGGTTCAGAAACTGGTAGCTGGTCTTGGTTTATCGTATCAGGTAATAGATATATGCAGGGATAACTGCATGATTTATTGGCGGGCGGATGAGCAGCTGGATACATGCAAGTTTTGTGGGAAGGCTCGTTATAAAGATACGAGTGGAAGAGTTCCAGTGCCATATAAAAGGATGTGGTATTTGCCTTTGACTTAAAGGTTGCAGAGGTTGTATCAGTCTGAACGCACAGCGCAACCAATGAGATGGCATGCAGAGCATTCAACGAATGGTGAGATTAGACATCCTTCAGATGCAAAAGCTTGGAAGCATTTCCAGTCGACCTATCCAGAATTTGCGTATGAAAGAAGAAATGTCTACCTTGGATTATGTACGGACGGTTTCAGCCCATTTGGGAAGCATGGGAGACAGTATTCTCTATGGCCAGACATTCTCACACCATACAACTTACCGCCAAACTTGTGCTTGCGTCGAGAATTTTTGTTTCTCTCCATTCTCGTTCCCGGGCCAGAGCATCCTAGGAGATCACTTGATGTGTTTCTACAGCCACTAATATATGAGTTGCAACAGTTATGGGGTCAAGGTGCTGAAACGTACGATGTTTCGTGTAAAGAAAACTTCCAAATGCAGGCAGTACTTATGTGGACAATAAGTGATTTTCCAGCATATGCTATGTTATCTGGATGGACAACGCATGGAAGGCTATCATGTCCATATTGTCAAGATAACACTGATGCTTTTCAACTAAAACATGGAAGGAAAACGTGTTGGTTTGACTGTCACAGGAGATTCCTACCACCAGATCATCCATATCGCAGGAGTAGGAATTTGTTTACGAAGAACAAGAGGGTGTTTGACAGTCCACCTCCGGAAATCAGTGGGAGAGAAATGTTGACACAACTAAGAGATTTTGGTGCAGAAAGGACCCCAGACATGGGTGGACATGTGCATTATCCGGTTGATGCTGTTGGAGATCTACATAACTGGCACAAAAAGAGTATTTTCTGGGATCTGCCATACTGGAAGGATCATCTGCTGATGCATAATTTAGATGTCATGCATATTGAGAAGAACTTTTTCGACAACCTGATGAACACGATCCTTAACGTTCAAGGTAAAACGAAGGATAATTTGAAGTCAAGACTGGATTTAGTCGATATATGTGCTCGTGAAGAACTTCATGTTGATGAGAATGGCAAGGCTCCTTTTCCCATATACCGACTTGATGCAGCGGCCAAAGATGCGTTCTTTGATTGGATTTCAAAGGATGTGGAATTTCCAGACGGTTACGCATCTAATTTGCGTAACTGTGTCGACAAAAACGAAGGAAAGTTTACCGGCTTGAAGAGTCACGATTGCCATGTAATGATGCAGCGCCTCCTTCCGTTTGCCTTCAAGGAACTATTACCAAAGAATGTTTATGAAGCAGTTGCAGGGATAAATGCTTTCTTCCGCGATTTATGCACGAGATCAGTGACTCCTGAATGTATTGAAAACTTGAAGACTAACATAGCCGTGATCAAGTGCAACCTTGAGAAGATATTTCCTCCTTCCTTTTTTGATGTTATGGAGCATCTTGTTATTCACTTGCCAAGAGAACTGGAACTTGGTGGTCCTGTGCAGTATAGATGGATGTATCTGTATGAGCGGTATATGTTTCATCTGAAGAAGATGGTGAAAAATTTAAGTAGGGTGGAAGGTTCTATAGTGGCACAGTTTATCAGAGCAGAAACTTCAAACTTTGCGGAGCACTACTTTCCAGGAGAAGTGCAGACGAAAACCAGAAAACCCGCTCGGCATGACGATAGAGGCGAAAGGGCAACATATTATGTTACGGTTCCAGACATCTTCACAGATGTTGGACGACTCAGCGGAAAAGCAAAGAACCATCGACTTACTGAGGAGCAGCACGGTCAATTGCAAACATATCTGCTCACCAACTGCGAAGATGTTCTTCAATATGAGAGGTAAAAAAATTAGCTCAAAAATATTTATTTTGACAAGTTCAAATTTTAATATTGTCATCATATGTACAGGATTTTCATGGCGGAAAAGCGGTTTGAAAATAGATACGCCACAGAACAGGAACTAGAAGCACTGAAGCAGAGAGAATTTGCTCGATGGATGCTTACTTATGTGAGTGCTTTAAACAAATTTTTATACTATTTACCACATTTTTATACTAATATGAGAGATAAAACATATGTTTTATTAATAGGTGTCTGATGGTATGGCCAGAGGTGAAACATTTGACGATTGGCTACGCGAGATGGTGTGGGGCCCAAAGTATGTGGTGAAGTCATATCCGAGATTTGCTTCTCGGGGATATGCATTCACAACTTCTAAGAGGAGACGTTCGAGTACGACTTATGATGCTGGTGTTTGCTCTGCATCTGGAGATGATGTATACTACGGAAACATAAGCGAGATTTTGGAAATCATGTATCCGGGCATGGTTGGATTGCGGTGCACTGTTTTCTATTGTGATTGGTATGACAACACTCCGGATCGAGGTGTTAGAACAGATGCATTTGGTGTTACATCAGTACATTCGAGGCGAAAGCTACCATATTACGATCCTTTCATTCTTGCTTCTCAGGCCGATCAGGTAATTAAAAATATAGATGTCAATTATTTTCAATATTTGCTTCATCATCATTAATTAACAAATTTGAAATGTTACAGGTTTGTTATATCAAGTACCCCCGGGTTACAAATAGAGATGATCCATGGGTCACTGTTACATCACTCAACCCGAGAAGCCGAGTTTAGGGAAGTTCTGAGCTGGAAGACCCACTCCAACCAAACACATCCGGCAACTTAAGTGCAGCAGGAGATGTAGCTACAGTTGATCTTGTTATCAATTTTACCGATTTTGTAGACGAAGCCGTCGTTCACGTCGAGGATGAACCAGAGATTGGAGAGTTTCATCAAGATCCAGATTCAGATTCATCTGGTGGTGATGATGATGACTCGGGTTCAGAGTAGTATAGGGTTTTTTTTTTTTCAAAATTCCGAGGAAATCCCGAGGACCTGCAGGGTGTTCCTCGGAATTTCCTAGGAAATTTTGCCTTGTAAAAATCGAATTTAGGGGTTTGCTCGTAGGGTTTAATTCCCTCGGAATTCCCTAGGAATGTTCCTAGGAAATTCCGAGGAAAACCATCACTTCGTCGGAATTTCCTAGGAAAATTCCTAGGAAATTCCGAGGGAATGATGATTTAGAATCGAAAACACCGATTTACGATTTCCACAAGACTTTCATAAGCCTTATTAAGTGTCTTGGATTGATTATGGGACAAGACATTGGTGTTGTACCAATTAATAGACACTTTTCCGATTGTATCAACGAGATCCCCAAACAACAAGATAAACACTTATACACTTTAATGAACAGAAACGACAATACTTGCACTCATGTCAATAATTTTGTAATTTCAACGTTTATTTGCAATCTATTGTCAATGTTACCCTAGGAAAAACTGCTAAATTGTTCAAGGAATGGTCTAAAGTTTTAAATTTTGGATTTTGAAACCCTAAACTATGGTTCCTCGGAATTTCCTAGGAATTTCCTAGGAAATTTCCTAGGAAATTCCGAGGAACAGCCTCACCAATAGGAACACATGCAGAGAATATTCTCTGATTCTAGAGAATTCCGAGGGAATTCTGAGGGAATTCGATATTCCGTCGGAATTTCGTCGGAAATTTTCATTACCCGGGAAACCAAACCGCCAAAATTTTCGCGAAAAGTCGAATATTGGGGATTCCGACGGAATTCCGAGGGATTCATTTTCCCTCGGAAATTTTGGGTTTTAAACCCGAGACTGTTCTTCTTCTTCCTTATTCCCTCTTTCTCTCTTTTCTCTCTTCCTCCCTTGCGATTTTCCGGCGATTTCTCTCCTCCCTTGCGATTTTCCGGCGAATCCCCTCCAAATCCACCTCTAAATCCGTTCCTAATCCCCATGTAAGTTCTAGATCCGATTTTCTTAGGTTTTTAGGGAATTTAGATTGTTAGGATTGAGATTAGATTGTTAGATTTAGATTGTTAGGTTTATTAGATTGTTAGGATTGTTAGATTGTTAGGTTTTAGGGAATTTGATTTAGATTAGGGTTTTAGGGAATTTGATTTTGATTAGGTTTTAGGGAATTTGATTTTGATTAGGGTTTTAGGGAATTTGATTTTGTTTTTAAAATTCAATTTTGCAATTACCAAAACGTTTTTGATATTAAAATATATATTTGGATTTTTATAATTATTAAAATAATTTTTATAATTTATAAGTAAGTTTAAAAGTAATTTAATAATTATTTTAGCCATTTTTATAATTTATAAATATTTTTATAATTTATAATTTATAAGTAAGTTTAAAAGTAATTTATAATTTATAAGTAAGTTTAAAAGTAATTTAATAATTATTTTAGCCATTTTTATAATTTATAAATATTTTTATAATTTATAATTTATAAGTAAGTTTAAAAGTAATTTAATAATTATTTTAGCCATTTTTATAATTTATAAATATTTTTATTAATTATGAAACTATTTTTGTATTTTTATAATAATTTTTATTTTTTTAATTATTTCTATATTAATTTAAATATTGTTTTAATACTTAATTTTTCATTTATATTTTTAAAAACTAATTTTAAATCTTTATTTTAAAAAAATTATAGGGATTCTGGTGAGCAGAGTACGATGGCTCGACCTTGTCGTTCCGCACCGCGAGGCCGTGCTCCTTCGACGACCCCTTCTCGGGTTTCGTCCACCCGGTCTCGGGGTTCCTCTTCATCATCGCAGAACATCCATCCCGCTCCGGTTCATCAGGCGGTTCCTCCGATTGCTGATGAGGCTCCTCCTGTCGCTCCAGGAGTGATGTCTGTTGCACAGCTGGTGCAACAGCCAGGTCGTGAGCATCTCCCCTATCTCACTCAGTATCCTAGGGGACACAGACACACTTGGTAAGTGAAAGTTTTTTTTTTCTTTCTTTTAATAATTTGATTCATTATTAATAATATGTTTCTAATATTAGGTTCGACCGATCCCATAACGGGATCAGCGCTTGGATCAACAGGATGATGTACTCCGACCTTAGGAGGGGATACAAAACCTTCTCGGTGATGCCTGACAACGAGAAGGAGTTGTGGTTTCGTCAGTTTGCTGTAAGAATTCTAACTTTTTTAAATTTCTTTTTTTTCTTTAATATTATATTTTTACTAATCATGTTTTTTTTCAGCAAGAGTTCACCTGGCATCCCGATAACACGTCGTTCATCCGTAACGCCTTCGTCCATAAGTGTATGGAGAACTATGGAAGACAAATATATGAGTGGAAGCAGAAGTGGCTCAAGAATAAGGTATTATCTTTTTTTACTTTATTAATATATTTTTCATTCTATTTAACTTTTTCATATTTTTTTTCATTAAAAGGTCCCAAAGTCGATCAACACGACGGTCTGGCAGGAGTTGTGTATCCATTGGAACAAGACCGAGACGAAGGAGATCTCTAACACCAACTCCACCAACCGCAAGAGCGATCGTGGCGGGAAGGGCATCTTCGTGCACAATTTGGGTGGTCAGTCTATTCCCACTCTCGCAGAAAAATTGGTAAGTTGAAACTCCTTTTCTTCTAAATTTAAAATATTTTTATTTTTTCTGTATTCTAATGTTTTTTTTAACTTATGTGTTTTCCTAGGCGGAAGAAAATGATGGCGAGACCGTGGGTGATTACGATTTGTACAAGAGGATCCACACCAACAAGACGACGGGCCAGATTGATGACGGTCTTGCGAAGGAAGTGGTCTCCCTGGTGGACAGTATGAGGGAAAACGAAGAGGCCCGTCTCTCCCAGATCCAGGCCGATCTCGACTCCACATCCACTGCATCGACTGCCCTCTCCAAAGTTCAAATCGACGAGCTTCTTGTATCAGTAAGATATTTTCTAAATATTCAATTCATTTATTTATTTTATAATCTTTTTTTTATGATTATAATTTTAAATTTTCTTTTTCAGGCGATTCCAAAGAAGAAGGGACGTTTGGTCGGTTTGGGTCGTCGATCCAAGCCGATTCCTTCTACATCCCAGGTGCCAGTTGATCCTATGCTGATAGATCAACTGAAGGATAAGGATGACCGCATCGCTATGTTGGAGGCGAAGATGGCGGCTCAAGAGGCTGCTAGTAAGGCAGAAAAGAGGCGGACTGAGAGGATGATGGAGGCGTTCATGAAGAAATTCCCAGACCATAACTTCGACGACGACGAGGACGAGGACGAGGAGTAGTTCTTTTTATTTGTTGTTTTTGTTTTTAATTTTCTGTTTCGAATATTACTTTTTAACATTATATAAATTATGTTTTTTTATTTGAATTTCAATTTTCAATTAAAAAAATTTTAAGTTTATTTTCGAATTTTAATTTTAAAAAAATAAATTTATATTATTTTTAAAAAATTAAATATTACGAATATTCCGAGGAATATCATTCCTCAGAATATTCTGAGGGATACTGTTCCTCGGAATTTCCTAAGTATATTCCCAGGAAGACAATCCGTCGGATTATTCCGAGGAACGTCTTTCCTCGGAATTTCCGAGGGTTAGAAGTCCTCGGAATATCCCGACGGATTGCTTCCTGGGAAAATTCCGAGCAATTTCTTCCCTCGGAAATTTCCGTGGGAATTCCGACCAATGGTTCCATCGAAAAGCTTCCTCGGAATGTCCTCGGAATTGTGTCCGTCGGAATGTCCTCGGAATATTCCGAGGAAAACTGTGATTCCGAGGAGATTTTTCGAGGGACTTTTTGTTCGGAATATCATCGGAATCGGTTGATTCCGACGACATTCCGAGGAAAATGTCCCTAGGAATCGAGGTGTTTTCTTGTAGTGTGTATAGGACGTTTATGGAAGTGCTACAAATGGAGAATGGTATGTGATGTAACCATGGTTGAGCCAGATGACTATCCGACAAAGGATAAACTAGGATTGCTGAATAGAAAGCTTGAATATGAACCTAAGGATGGAATGGAGCATGCTGAGTTTATTTCTCACTCAAATGACTATGAGGAACATGTCAAACAAGCTAGGAAAGATGTGGATCTGACTAATGGACGAGTTAGGCATTTCTCTGTCCATACTGAAGCTGTGGATCCATTGTCTATTTCTTATGAGCCAACCACGAAAAAATAAGTCAAGGAGCAGCCAAAGTAATCATTATTTGGTTTTCAAGACAATTTAAGTTTTAACTAAGTTTTTCTTATTTTTCTACAATTTTAGGACTTTTCGATTTACTTCTCTTCTACATATACTCTGGTTTGTTTCTGAACAAATCATTCACCTTTTTTATCAAAATTCTCTCTAAATTTGTGAATCCCTTGTTCATCTTTGAACACTGATGGCTGAAGAGTTCATTCTCTGATTGCAAAACTTGTCTTTGATCACAAACATAGTTCATTCTATTGATAATAGACACATCTACACAAGATCTTATAAGTTCATAGATCATTTCTGAAGATCATCCAATCAATCCATCCATCATCATCAAATCAACCCAAATCCCTCTAAAAACCATCAGATCTTCCTTCAAAAGAATCAGGGAAAAATGATCTCCTCCTAAGGGATTCATCAAGTGGTATCAGAGGGAAAAATGATCTCCTCCTAAGGGATTCATCAAGTGGTATCAGAGCATATTGAAGGCTCTTGATTTGAGGTTTGATTCTAAAACTTTTCCACTTCTCTTTGTTTGGGAACTGTTTTCTATTCTCTGCAATTTTCTCTACAATTTTTTCAGATATCTCTTATCTTTCTATCAGTTGAATCTGCACGAGGGCCAACCAGATTAAAAAAAATACTATCAAAAGAAAAGTTGAAGAGAAATCCAATTTGGTTGAGGAGAAATCCAGCCTGGCTGAGGAGAAATCCATCCATGGTGGTAAAGCCTCTTGTAACACAAAATATCCTAATCTATCTCTCTCTTTCTTTTGTTTTGGGATTGGGGTTTGTTCTCTGAAGCTATATCTTTGTTTGTTGCTGAGCTACTGGATTCCCAGAGAAAAAAATCATAGAAAAACTTGAGATAAACACAACAGAGAAGTGAGGCTTTGGCTATCTATTATTGTGCTAATTTTTCTTGTTGAGTTTCTTAACAGAAAGCCATGTCTGGAGAAAGCAATGGCAGAAGGATACGTCCTGAAAAGGGATTAGATTATAATAAGTTCAACTCTACAACAAAAGCAGCTTTGGAGATAAGGGAAAAATCTATGAGAAAAAGAGATTCTTATGCTATTGATGAGTCTGGTTATGGGCAGGTAAGGATACAATCTAGGAGGTCACTGGAAAGGCTAATCAACATGAGGAGCACACATCATGATCAATTCAATTTTTCCACAAAGAATTTGCTGAAAAATAACAGACTTTAAGAAAAGAAAAATTGGTTTTTAACCATTCTGATTATGTGCAGGAAAAGACATGACCAGTGAGGCAAGAAGAACCAACCAGGAGGAGAAGAGAATGTCCTAGACATGCCAGAGAAGAGACAAGAGCTTGCTATGGCCGTGATCCCATAAAGTAGTCTCAGAAACAACAAGCAGCACTTGATTATTTGGACAGCCAGCAGTTTCAAGATGATTTCAAAAGGATTGCGCAACAAGTACTTCATGATTTTGTAACAGATCAGAAAAAGAGACCAACCTCACGTTCCTCTTCAAAGGTTGATGGTCCAAGGAGTTGTAGAAAGAAAGAGCAGGTTATCAAAAAAAAAAGTGGAAACAAAAACAACTAAGGTAAGGAAAGAATCTGAGACATAACCTGAGTGTTCTCTTTTCTCTCCTCAATCTGAACTTGTTATCAATAAAACCTTTGAAGAACAAAATTGTCTTGAATTGGTGCATCCGAGTAGTCTTGCTTCACTATCGCAGGTTTCAGAAGAACACTCAGCAGAAACAGAACAAAAGAGTTTAACACAAAGTGAAGTGATGGAGCAGCAGAGCAACTTGGGGCTGAGCCCTATTCCTAAGTATTTGTTCCCTAACCTGCAAGAGCACTGTAAGGAACTTAATAAGATTATTTCAGTGCCTGGATTGTTTGTTTTGGTGTCTTCTAAAGATGAAAAACGTTTTTGTCTGGAAAATGTGAAAGAATTTTGTGTTTAAAACTCTTTTTTTGATAACATGATTTCTTCTTTTAAGAAACTTGAACCAGATAAATTTGCTGATCAAAAGCATTTTCACTGTGGTAATAACCTCAATCCTGGTCTTGTTTTGAGCTTTGATCATATTATGCAACATAACAAAAGACTTGATCACCTTGAAAAGACATTAGAGCTTGTCCTGCAACAACCTGGTTTCTGTTTTATAAAACCTTGTGATTCATTTGCTTGTTTTAAAGATAATGGCTTTAATCTGAGTTTTTCTAGGCATGAACTTGACACTGATGATTTGTGTGAATCTGCCTTTGCTTTGAACGAACTTAGAAAGTTACAGGAACATAAATCACTTAAAGCTGAAACTGAATTTGTTTATGATTTTGTTTTGAAACCCGTTCAATCTTGTTCTGAAACTGATAAATCTTGGTTTGTTATGGGATCATGCTTTTATAATGATGCTGTTTTCAGCTTTGATGATATATTAGTGTACCACACATTCTTTGAAAGTCATGCTAAACATGTGAGACATGTGCTAACTGGTTTTCAATCTGATCTTGAACATAAACTTTTCTATTCTGAACCTGAACAAGTTTGGCATGTTTGAAGATGTTCTACGGTATTTCATGCCTTGAAAACATTATGGTTTACAACACTTTCTTCGATAAACATTCTGAGCTTTGGTTAAGTGATTCTCAATTTGAACTTGATTTTTTGTTTTCTGAATCTGAGAAACTTGTGCCTTTTTTGAAGTTGTTCTTTCGGAACTATGCTATCACGTGCCTTGACACCATTCCGGTGTACAACACTTACTTTGATAAGAATCACGATGATCTGAAACATGTGATACATGTTCTAGGAAAAGGAACTTTGGTTTCTGATCTAAACAATTGCATGTCTTGCACATATAATTCTGGATATATAGTCTTTTTTTTTTTTTTTAGTTTTCTGGAACAACATGATCAGTCTCAAAGGAACAAAAGCAAACACCATGCTTATCAGCCTAAGACTTGAAGATGGAAGTACTTGAGGAAAATGGCTTCAAAACTCCAAGGAAGTTTCTTTCCAAAACCTTACTTTGATGTTGCTTTCATGCTTATTTTCTTGATAATTTGTCTTGTGTTTAACATCTTTCCTTTCGATGTAAGAGATGCAGATTCGAGGACAATTATTTTCAAAGGAGAAGGGGAGGATGTAACCATGGTTGAGCCAGATGACTATCCGACAAAGGATAAACCATGATGGCTGAATAGAAAGCTTGAAGATGAACCTAAGGATGGAATGGAGCATGCTGAGCGTATTTCTCACTCAAATGACTATGAGGAACATGTCAAAAAAATCTAGGAAAGATGTGGATCCGACTCATGGACAAGTTAGACATTTCTCTGTCCAAAAGAAGATCAATAGTGAAGCTGTGGATCCATTGTCTCTTTCTGATGAGCCAGCCACGGAAAAATAAGTCAAGGAGCAGCCAAAGTAATTATTTATTTGTTTTTCAAGACAATTTAAGTTTTAACTAAGTTTTTCTTATTTTTCTACAATTTTAGGACTTTTCGATTTACTTCTCTTCTACATATACTCTGGTTTGTTTCTGAACAAATCATTCACTTTTTTTTATCAAAATTCTCTCCAAATATGTTAATCCCTTGTTCATCTTTGAACATTGATTGCTAAAGAGTTCATTCTCTGATTGCAAAACTTGTCTTTGATCACAAGCAAAGTTCATTCTCTTGATCTTAGACACATTTTCACAAGATCTGATCAGTTCATAGATCATTTCTGAAGATCATCCAATCAATCTATCCATCATCATCAAAATCAACGCAGATCCCTCTCAAAACCTTCATATCTTCCTTCCAAAGAATAAGAGAAAAAGGATCTCCTCCTAAGGGATTCATCAGTATGGGACATTTTCTAAATGTGTGATTATAACCAAAATCCTACTCATTCAGGTACTTACAAAGGGAAATACAAAAGTGATTGGCAATGCCATGAAGAATTTTATGGGACGTTCTTTATGGTGTGGTCATGAACCGAGGTATTTTCCATGGGAAGATAGTTCGTAAAACTGTCTTTGGAAATTGTGGTTGGTCTAAGGTACGCTAGACTTGGGTTGAGCGGTGACATGAGTGTGTTTATTGTTCTAGCAGGGTATGAATATCCTAAACAATTAACTATCAAATTAACCCAAATCTTAACGCACAAATAATATTCTTGCCAAGAGAGATCAGGTGTAGTACTTAGGGATCGAATACACAGAGAGCAATGACACACAATAGATTTCTTATTTCTAAAGATTAAACTGGGTATATATATATTAGTAGTAAACAATCAATTAAAGAAATATTACTTATCAAAGGTATATATGCAATATGGAAATATGATAATAATGTAGATATGGAAATATGCTATTAAACTAACTAGATGCAAATGTAAATATGCTAGATCTACTGTTTCAAGCTTAATGAGTTATAGGGAATAGGAAGCACGAAAATGTAAATATTCTAGAACTCAAATATTAACTATTCTGACACTTTTAACTCCAACTCTCATATGCGAGCAAAAGGAAAGACCATCGACTGACGACCAAGGTGCGATGTCGATCGACGGTTAAATCAGAAGGAAGTATGAACAAGATTTGATAAGTCCACCAAGCTAATTAGACCAGTTGTAGCATGCACCTAACAACCTAGTTCAATAGAGTCTATTCTTGCACAGAACCTACTCTCGTAGTCGTCCATGTCCTACTTTCAAGATCCTCGTTAGCTACTCTAGAATGCAAGCATGAAGCACAACTTAATTGATGTATATTAACTTAACCTAGCAATCATACTTTTGGGCTAATCCATGATTGTTATCTCTCAACCCTAAATCTAGTTGATAACTACTTAGAGATAATCAAAGAAAAACAATAATCTGAATATAATTTATAGATAAATACTAGGGTTCCAATACAAATCTCTCTAAGGAGTTGAATCTTCTCCCGCTAAAAAACCTAAAACTATAATAGAAACTAAACTCTCCAGAACTCTGTGCACACTTCTTTCTGTGTAATACATAAATCATAAATATAAAAACCTTAAATTTAGGTCAAAACTCGTCCAGGGCATCTTTGTCATTTGTGTCTAACTTGGGCTTGAAATCAGCTGTCTGTGATTAGGCTGTCGATCGATGTTTCGATCGATGGCAAGTGTGCAGCATCGATCGACCTTGGTCTTGTAACATCGGACAACACCAAGGTTGTATGTCGATCGATGACTTTCTTGTACTTCGACTCTCTTAACGATCAGCTTCAAATTCTTCTCTTCTAAATACACCAAAAGCTCCAAGTATCTCCATATATCTCTAAAACGTACTTGGACCTGTAAAGACTCTAAAACATAGTCTAGACACACTTAATAAACCCTAAATATAGCCTATAATATGGCCTAAAACTTGTAATAAATTGGCTATATCAACTCCCCCAGACTTAATCTTTTGCTTCTGCTCAAGCAAACAAAGCCTGTGAAAGAGGTTTTGAAAAGCGGAGACTCACATAATGCCTCAGTATAAATGTCACCCTACTTTGTTGCAACCACATCCTATCAAGTCAATCACAGAGAAACTTTATATACCCTATCCTAGTATATCAACCAAATCCATTCTACCAACAACTTAGAAAATACTAGCTTGACTCACCTCTCTACCGATTTCTTTTGTTTGCATAAAATAAAGTGCAGGCTTTATCCTAGGAGTATCGATCAAAGGACACATGGACTCTTACCCCTGCAATTCTGGACAACTAGGCACAAAGTCTTCTCTAATCCGTTTCTTCCCTCTTTTCTCTATTCTCTGAATCTTTTTAGATCTCAAATCCAATGATCAATGTTGTTTAACACAAACATTATGGCATCTTATTTTCAATATCTTCTTCTTTTTTTGTCCTTTTCTCTTTTTCTTTTTGGGCAAAGTTGTAGACGAGTAGTGGGGTCATCGGTAATGTACCTACCCCTCGATTCCAACAATGTGTGATCGTTCCTCCAGATTATAATAATGGGGTCATCGGTAATGTACCTATCCCACCTCGAGAAGTCATCTCAATATTTTAAGCTTTTAGGTAGATGCTGAAGAGAGAGAGAGAAGGGTACCAGAGGTGCAATGACTTGTACCTGCAGACTTCCAGAAGGAATCCGATCCATTGTATACCAAGCCCTAAATCAAGAAAATAATGTCAGGATTAATGTTGGAAGTGTGATATAGTGGCATGATGATCCACTTTGGTATCTCTAGTAATCTCTGCAAACAACCTTCTAAGAATGGTGCTACATGTTGGTTAGTCAATAATAAATCTTGAACGTAGTCCCCTTCTTGACTCAATAATTTTTTTTGAAATACTTATATATATATATATATAGTAAATAAGAATCAAAAATAAATAAAGAGCATTAATGAACCTCTCCCAAACTTAAATTACATTGTCCCCAGTGTAATCCACCCTGAATTGGTTTTGAAAAAATCAAATCATAAGTAAACAATGTAAGTGGAAAACTCGTTACCGCTCTCTGTAAGAGAGTGTCGACCGGTAGTAGGCGGATGTGGTCGACTGATGGTCGCGATCCATTGTCGACTGATGGTGCTTCTATGGTGTCGGTCGATGGTGGACTCAAACAGTTTGCAAAAACAAAGTAAAACTTGAAATAAATAGTAGGATAAGTAAGAACTAAATAAAAAATTACTAAACAGTGGGCTGCCTCCCACTCAGGGCTTGGTTATAATCTTAAGCTTGACGTTTTGAACTTTCTGACTAGTATGGAGGTGAATCAACACTTGGAAAACAAGTGTGTACATCTTCTTTGCTCTTCTGAAGTCATGTACCAATGAAGCTTCTAATTGCCTCATCTCCTTTGGCTTTTTCATTCTTTATAATCTCCCTAGCAACCTCCACTGAATGCATTCTCCTTTGTAGATTCTCAATACTGCGCTGTAGCATTCGAAGTCTGGTAACTGTAGTCTCTGATATACCCTCCAATTGCTGAAAAATATCTTCCTTCATCAGGCTGTAAGAAAAAGCAATCTCATCGAACTTGTCTTCTAATTTTTTTCTGCTGGGTTTTCTGTCTGTCCATCTCAGCATCGATCGATGGCCTGATGCTGCCGTCGATCGATGTGAGTCTAACTTCTCCAGCTGCCATGATGCTTTGAACAGTGTCCAAATCTTGCTTCATCTCATCCATGCGTGTAGTCAAACCGGTGAGGAACTTGTCTATCGGATAGTAGAAATCATCAAGCCTCCTGTAGTAATCATCCAGTGACATATCTTGAGCTTTGTAGATCTCATGCACAATATCGTCAATCTCTACTCTGCTCTACGTCTTTTGTTTCTTCACAGACATAGCGATCTTTTCTGCATGTTCTGGTAAATATATGTAGCTCTGCTCAAATATAATAGCTCTCTCTATAACTGCTATGATGTCTTCGTCTTGCACATTCACTACTCTTGTGTCTATAGCTCGTGCACTACCATTCTCATTTATGTAGATGCCATACTCATCTTTCTTTTCCCAATGGAAAATTCTTCTTGCATCAGCATCATAAGCTCTCTTTCCATTCTCTATACGACCATCAATCGATAGTGTTGATCCAACCGATCGATCTTGGACTTTCTGAACCATAGGCATTAGAAGTACAAAACTTGTGTAACCCTGGAAAGGTGACTTCGATCGATGCATGTTGTCTGTCGTCGATCGATCTAGGATGTTTGGAAGTGTATAAATCATTATGGATTGGCTCGTTCTTCTGCTCCTCAATGTCGATCGACTCTGTAACCTCTGTGTCGATCGATGGCTGCTGCTGTTGTCCAAATAATTTTTCTGATTCATTAGCCATAACAAGGACATCTGCTACACCCTCCTTAGATATATGTAGAATTCTCTCATAAAGAGCCCGTGCACGTCCTTCTGGGTCTCTGAAAATTCCAAACTCATGCGGTCTAAGATAACCAATATTTTTATCTTCTTATCTAAGTTCTTGTAATGGTTTGCGTCTGATGTGTTCGATGGCCAGGAGATGCCGTCGGTAGATGCTTAGTTATCCACTTTCGCATTCATTACCCAATCAGCGTCTTCCAGTGCTAGGCCGCGATACTCAATCAGCTATTCCTCTATGTAATCTGCATCGTATTCTTCGTAAGCTTCACCGTATCCTCGGTATGCCTGATGTGTATCGGTCGAAGGTGTATGGTGACGGTCGATCGATGCTCTATAATCAAACTCTTGGTCGAGAAGGTTTTCGGGTCCATTAGCCATGGCAAGTATCTCTGCTATGTCTTCCTCAGTGACATGTAAAAGTCTTCCATCCATAGCTCTTGTGTGACCCTCTGAATCTCTCACAATACCAAACTCATCTGGTTGTAGATAACCATATTCCTTCTCAGGTTATTCTGCTGAATCTAGTTCGGACAGTGCTTTAATATCAGTATCGATCAATGGTGTGTGGTTACCATCGATCAATGTCGATTTCCCGATTTGATGGGAAGCTGAAGAACACCAGCCTCTTCCATAGCAATTCCACGATACTCGATTATCTCTTCTTCTCTGTAATCTTCGTCGTACTCGAGGTAGGCTGGGTTGTATACGAAATCTGCATGGTAGGTGTTGATTGGTTCTGAAGTAGGATTATTCGATCGATAACAAAGGGTGGGTGTCGACCAATTGCTGAACTGCAAACGCATCAATTGATTGTCTGCGCTGGGTATCGATCGATGCTCTATCTTACAACTCTTCATTGAACTCATAATCGCAAAACCATGTGGCCACAAGCTCTGCATCATTACAATTCAATCAGAATAGTTATGTTCTTATTCTTAGCAGGTTCATAAAAACTATTTTGATCAATTAGAGATAGATACAACATGTTTAACTTCATATCGCAGATAGCTCCCACAGTGGCCATGAATGCTCTCCTAAGTAGTAGTGAAGAGTTCCAATCTATCATGATGTCCATCACATGGAAGTCTAATGGGACTAGGGTGTTGTTAATTTGCACAGGAATATCTGTTACCATCCCTCATGAGTTCGCTTTTGAGTAGTCTACAAATGTGAAAGAATCATTGGAGGGTTCTACTTTCAGGTTCAGCTCCTCTGCCATAGTCTTTGACATAATGCTCACTGATGATCCAATATCACAGAGGGCACTGGGATATTCGTTGCCCTTGATGAAGAATGGAACCACAAACTTTTGGATCACTTTTCTTCCACAGACAAGTCCCCTGCTTCATCTTCTCTCTGAGATGATTGAACATGATCTCTATATCATCATTTCTCCCTTGTTTCCCTGAAAAACATCCAAAATTTGTGAGTATAATAAGCTTCATCAAAAGGAATATTTAAAGAAATTTTGAAAACTCTTTTAGTAATGATATCCATCTCTTTTTCATTGGCTTCTTTGCGTTGATGTTTGGGGATCTTTGCTTCCTCTTGGAGTGTCCCTCATCTTCTCTATCAAGATACATAGCTTTAGACGTGTCTGTATTCTGTTCTGAAACCGTCACGGCTGGATGCACAATCAAACTCGCACTGATGCTTGGCTGTCGAACTGGTTTTCTTATCTATCAATCGATTTTTAGGCCGCATTGTCGATCAATATCGCTATCTCTCTATCGGTCGGTGATATCGTCTCTGTGTCGATCCACGTTAGTCGATTCACACGAAGCAACTGATAATGCAGGAATCATTGTCTATCGACCATCATTGCTTGGTGTCGATCGACACCAATGGGAACAGCCGAATGACATAGAAAATTCCACACGAAAATCTCCTTCTTAGATCTTTTCTCTCTTAACATCATGCCAAAAATCATCATCAATCAAAGAATTGACGTGGTGCTTCTGTCCAACCTCAATTTTCTCCTTAATCTGGCTCTCATGCCTCATAATGGGTTCTCTTGTTTGCATCACTTGATTCTCCAACTTCTTCACATGGGTGTTGAGGTTTTTGAACTTGGTATTGAGGTTGAGGTACATACCATCTATCTTTACATTGAAATCCATAGTCATCTTCTGCTGTCCCTCTAAAACTCTGTCAACCATTGCTTCAATCTTGCTTTCCTGAGCCTCTGAGGAGGATTCTGGTATTAAGAGGATCCATAAGTCATGTTGTTATTGAAGGACTTCTGCTGTAAACCCCGATTAAAGTTACTCCTTTGACCATTCCCATAGGAGTTCCTGTTGAAACCTCGATTCCCTTGTCTCTGGAAACGATTCCCATCAAAGTAGTTCACATCTTCTTCTTCAATCTCATAATCTCGAGACTCTATTGCTTCTACTTCTGCAAAAGTGACCTGCTGCTTGAGAAATTTCTGAACACTATCCAATTTTGCCTTGACCTCTTCAATCTGCTCCTTTCTCAAAGGTGGAGCTGATTTCTTTCGCTCAAAATCTGTGTTCTTGGTGCTGCTGCTGGATGCTAGATTCTCAATCAATCTTGTAGCTTCTTCAGGACTCCTAGTGCTTAAATTCCCCTCACTAGCTGTGTCCAAAGCCACCTGATACTGTAATCCAATACCTCTGAAGAACGTGTTAAGAAGCTGCACTTCGTTGAACCCGTGATGTGGACAATCTCTTTAGTATCACTTGAATATGATCCATGAGTTTCTGAAAGACTTTGAAGGCTCTTGTGAAAAATAGCAATCTTGCTCCTCAGATCTTCTTCTCTCGCGTCATCAAAGAAGTTACGATAGAAATCGTTCTTGATGTCTGTCCAAGATGTCAGAGATCCTGGTGGTAACTGCTTAAGCCAATATTAAGCTTCTCCAGCAAGTGAGTACTTGAAGAGCTTACAAAATAGATAGTCCTCAGGGACTCCATTGGCTTTAATAGCAGTCACTAGATCCTCAAATCGCTCCAGATGATCCATAGGGTGCTCATGTCGCAACCCACAGTAAGGTGTCTGCACTACAAGTCCGAAGAAAGCGGGCATGATCTCAAAATCGTTTCTCTGAAAAGCTGGAGGACAAATGGCGGATATGTTGGCGTAGAACTGGTCTGGACGGTTGTAGTCAGCCAACGTTCTCTGAGCAGCTTAGGAGTTAGCTTCAGGTTGAGCTATTGCAGCGTCTGCTTCTTATGCTTCTGTATCAGGGATTACAGCCCCCTGATCGTCTATCTTTTGACATGCTGCATTACGCAGATGACCGTTAAGGTCATGCAATTCCCCATTCTCATTCTGAACCAATACTAAAGTCGCAAACATCTGAACTCGTCTGCTACTGTTGATCGATGCTGGTAAGTTGTTGTCGATCGGCGCAGTGCGATCAAAGTCGGTCGATTGTTGACGGCAGAAGCTTTATTCCATTCATTGTTCTTAGTTAGGAGAGAAGAGAGGAACTCTCTCAGAATCCTCTTGAAACTCCTTTGGTCTTTGTATTTATTCTATTGCAGTTTCATCTATTCATCTATGGTTTTTTGTGACAACTATGCTTGAATAGATCCACCTACTTGATTTAGGGTTAATTAAGGTTCTTGATGGATTAGCAAAAACTATAGAATTTCTATGGTGATAATTAGATATCCTTCAATAGAATTGTTCTTACTGCTTGGGTTCTAGAATCGCAAACTAGAACCCTGAACTTAGATAATTAGGCGCACGCGACAACATGGTCTATTACCTGAATTGATTCTCATTGAACTAGGATTCCTAGAAACAAATGACAGTTGATCTAGGAAACTTAGTGAACAAATCAAACCCGATCGCTAAAGCTTGCTAGAAGAAACATCGATCGATAACCCTATTGGTGTATCGATCGGCGTTTTGAAAGGTCTATCGATCGACTATCAATATATATCATCGATTGACACTTTCTCAATATCAACAAACGACAGTTTAGATCTTAGATCTAGAAAATAGATAATCTAAACAAACAGAAGTTGGTAGATTATTACTTAAGTTTGAGTTCTACGATTGTCATCACATACTGTTTGAGTTCTATATCTCTATAATCTTGATTGCCTAAAACCCTAGATCTAGCAAACCATCTTTCCATCAAACAACCCAATCAATCTCTTTAGAACAACTACCTTGTTCGACCTGCTTTACTTTATTTACTGCATATTAAATAGATGAATCGCGGTTGATTGAGTTTATTGTGTGCCCACACTCATGTGGATTTGATCCCTAAGTACGACAACTCGACCTCTTCTTTGGGAGAGTAAAAATCACTCTTAGGGTAATTTGAGTGATGTCAAATTTGGTGCCGTTGCCGGGGAGCATGGATCACCATTAGACTCAATTTGTTTGATTTTTTTTTTGTTTTTTAATACTAATTTATTTACATAAATATTTTCCTTCTGTTTCAGTTACATACATCTTAGTACCAGGAACAACAATGAAGACATGATTTTTGGGTTCTTCAAAGAAAGAGCCTGCTGGTTTATGCACAATATGTAAGTCTACGAGGGAAGTATCGATCGACACCCTCCAAGCAGCAGTGATCGACATCGTGAACCAAGCACCGATTGACACCGACTCTTCGGTATCAATTGACACCACTTGCAAGAAGACAGAGGAAATCAAAGTGCTTATACTTGAGGCTGATGAGAATGGCATCTTAAGAGACAAAGAAGGCCGAGCTCGCAACAATGCAAGATAGTTGATTTATACACAAAAGGTTGTAGTCCCTAATGTTATACTACTGATGAGAGGGATGACTAATGTATATTTTATTATGCACTCTCAAATTAACCCTATTAGCTACTTTTTACTCTCTCAAATAAGAGGTTCAGTTGTAGTACTTAAGGATCGAATCCAAAGGGAGCGTGGGCACACAATAGACTATAGATGTTTAGATTAAGCTAGGCAAACAAATTAATAAGCAGTGAATAAAGTAGCAAGTTGATTGATTGGTTGTTGTGAACAATAATAATAAATAGCTAGATCTAGGGTTTCAGGCAAGTGGATTATAAAGGATAAAAGCTAAGGTTTCTAATCATACCACTCGATATCTAATGTAAGAGACTACCAGCTCTCTCTGTGAGTCTAATCTATTAACTAAGTCCGATGTCTCAGCTCTCTCTTGTTGACACCGAATGACCGTCGATCGATGGCAATGATCTTGCATCGATCGATGGTCTCTCGAATCAAGCATTAAGACCTAATTGATATTTTCACTAGATTAACTAAATCAACTCTCGTTTGTTTCTAGCAACATAACTCAACATGATTAATTCTGGTAGTAGACCATGCTCTCGCTTGCGCCTAACTATCCTATGATCAAGGTTCTAGTTAGGTACTCTATAACACAAGAAATAAAGACAATTCTATTGATAGATCTAATAATCGCCCTAGCAATTCTTTGGCTAATCCATCAATACCATTAATAAACCCTAAACCTAACAAGAGATTTACTCAGACATGATCTTTGTCACATAAATCATAGATGAATAGAATAAATATAGAATATAAATCAAATATAGAACCAAAGGAGTTTCAGGAGGACTCTTAAGGAGTTCCTCCCTTCTCTCGTAACCCTAGAACAAAAGATAAAATGAATCTTAGCCCTAAACAATGACTTAAAAAACTATATAAATTAGGACTAAACTCGTGCAGGGGTATTCTGGTAACTTGCCATGACATCTGGGCTTAAGTCGGCCATAAAACAAGTCTGGTCTTACTCCAGAACATACCTGAACCTGAAAATACTCTATAATATACTCCAAACACATATAATAGACACTAAATAAGGCTGATATCATGGCACAATAGTGGTAAATATCAGGCCCTATCAACTCCCCCAAACTTAACCTTTTGCTTGTCTTCAAGCAAACAAAACCTGTGAAAGAGGTTTTGAAAAGCGGAGACTCACATAATGTCTAAGTATAAATGTCACACTACTTTTTGCAACCACATTCTATCAAGTCAATCACAGAGAAACTTTATATACCCTATCCTAGTATAGCAACCAAATCCATTCTACCAAAAACTTAGCGAATACTAGTCTGACTCGCCCCTCTACTGATTTCATTTCTTTGCATAAAATAAAAGTTCATGTTTTACCTTGGGAGTGTCGTTCAAAGGATATATACACTCTTACCTCTTCAAGTATCTGAACACACACACACACACACACACACACACACACACACACACACACACACACACATATATATATATATATATGAAACTCAAAAAACAATTAAATAATATTAGCGAACCTCTCCCAGACTTAAATTACATTGTTCCCAGTGTAATCTACCCCATATTTGTTAGAAAAATTAAATCATAAGTAAATAGCTTAAGTATAAAACTCGATACCTCTCTCAGTAAGAGGGTGTCGATCAATGGTAGGCATGTGTGGTCGATCGATGGTCGCGATCCATTGTTAACTGATGGTGCCTAGATGGTGTCGATCGATGGTGGACTCAAACAGTCTGTAAAAATAAAATGAAACTCGAAATAAATAGTAGTCTAAGTAAAACCTAAATAAAAACTTACTAAACAGTGGGTTGCCTCCCACTCAGCTTGGTTATAGTCTTAAGTTCGACGTTTCAGAATTCTGATTCCGTCTGGATGAGATTGGGAACTTGCTCAAAAACAATTCCCAATGTCCAATATCTTCAGCTTCATCACAAATTTTGGGAAGCCCTCCATTGACTCTTCTCCTTTGTCTATAATCTCAGCAATAAGGAGAGCTCACAGCATTGCAAACGGCTGCGAGAGGCATCTGTTGCGCACTCTGTACTTACTGACACCATCTGAGTAGTGGGGAATCAATGATAACGTAGGACCTTCCTTGATCCCTTTTCTCTTCTTCCAATTCCTTTTCTTATTTCCCCCAGACTTGTCTAATCTCGTGGTGCCTCCATCGAAAAGATTATGAAACACTTCAAACTCATTCGGCTCTGATCCATGATGAGTGTTGATTGATGCTCTAGTGTTGATGTCGATCGATGTTCCAATGGTGGCGTCGATCGATTCATCAATGATGGTGTAGATCGATGCTGTGACCGATGGTCCTTGGTCAACGTCACCTTCATACTTCAATACTCTCTGAGAAACTACTGCATAAAGAGGATCATCAAATACCTCAATGCATGGATCCATATGCACACTTCCATCTGGTGGAATAAGAAATTCAACTTCAAAAACAGCAATGGGAACCATAAACTTCACAGGGTCATGTACCATCTTCGCTCTTTTGTGAAAACCAGCAGCTTCTTCTGTGCAGATAGGTGTTCGTAGATGTTCAGGGGCAGCAAAGAGTGAGGTCTCAGACTTGTGCATTCTCTCCTCAACTGGTTTCGGCTCAACTCTGTAACGTGGGTTGTCCAATAATAAGCGTCGATCGATATCAACTATGTAGTGTCGATCGATGCAGTCGGGTGGTGCATATCGATGCTAGTTTTTGGTGAAGTTTCCAGATCTATTCTCGAAGTGTGTTGATCGTCATAAAGCTTCTGCTCCGAGTTTTGATGCATATCTTCAAACCATTCCTCTAGCTCCATAGTGGCTTTCCTACTCGAATCCAAATCCCCAAATTGTTCTTTATCCTTTGGCTCCACGAGATCTCTGATGGTGATTTTTTTTTACATCCGGATCATGATATCAACTTGATACATCAGTGCTCTCTAGTGTCGAGTCTTCAATGCCCTAGGAACATTGTCCCAGAAGGACAGTGTCGGGATGAACATTTTCGGGGTGAAAAGTGTTGCGATGAACAGTTTCGTTCGATGCCGGATGAAAAGTGCTAATCGATACCGGGTGAACAGTGTCGATTGATGGTGAGGTATTAGCATCGATCGATGTTGTGGTCGGATCACTAATAAAAACTTCTTCTGCTTTGCTCAGCTCTCCATATCCATCTTCTTCTTCTTCCTCTACTATATATGTCAGCTTAGCTTCCATCTCGATATTCATATTTGTTTCAGTATCATAGAGAGAGTTGGTGAGGAAGGCGTTCGTGATGTCATTCCAGGTAGTGAGAGATCCTGGTGGAAACCTCTTGAACCAACATGCTGCTTCTACAGATAGAGAGTATGGGAATAGTTTGCAGAAGTAGTAATTTTCAGAGACTCCATTGCACTTAATGGTTGACGCTAAATCATCGAATGATTCAAGGTGGCTACTGGGCCATTCATGAGGAAGACCATGAAAAAGATGCTGACCTACAAGAGATATATATGCAGGATTCAGCTCAAAGACATTCCTTTGTGGTGCAGAACGACGCATTGCAAAGCTTTTGGCGTAGGAATCCTCAGGCCTGTTGTAGTCTCTAAGTGCCTTTTGTCGTTCAATCCCAGAATTCATAGTAACAGCACCATCAGGGATTGCAGTCCCCTGTGCATGAATCAATAGCCCTGCACTGTTGTGCGCACGACCTCTTTCGTCTCGTAAGATGCCATTCTTGTAAACTCTCAGTATGAGTACTTCAACCTTCTCTATCTTCTCGCAATTAGTATCGATCGACGGCGAAGAGTGGGTGTCGATCGATTTCATGATGTTTGTATCGATCGACGGTGAAGGATTTGTGTCGCTCGATCCTCGCTTCTCTTTGCTAGCGATCACTACTTGGAGGGTGTCGACTGCCCTCATAGACTTATGGATCGTGCGCGAATCAGTAGGTTTCTTTTTTGAAGAACCCAAAAATCCTCTCCTCATTGCTTCCTGGTACTAGTGTACCTGAAACACAAGAATTTTTTTATGTCAGTAAACTAATATAGAAGAATACCTTAGACTAAATCAAACAGATTGAGTCTAATGGCGAATCCTCACTCCCCGACAATCGTGCCAAATTTGATGTTGCTTATATTATGCACTCTCGAATTAAGTCTATAAGCTACTTTTTACTCTCTCAAATAAGATGTTCAGTTGTAGTACTTAGGGATTGAATCCACAGGGAGCGTGTGCACACAATAGACTATATATGTTTAGATTAAGCTAGGCAAACAAATTAATAAGCAGGGAATAAAGTAGCAAGTTGATTGATTGGTTGTTGTGAACAATAATAATAAATAGCTAGATCTAGGATTTTAGGCAACTGGATTATAGAGGATATAAGCTAAGGGTTTTAATCATAGAACTCGATATCTAATGTAAAAGACGACAAACTCTCACTGGGAGTCTAATCTATTGACTAAGTCCGATGTCTCAGCTCTCGCTTGTTAACATGGAACGACCGTCGATCGATGGAAATTATATTGCATCGATCGACGGTCTCTCGAGTCAAGCATTGAGAACTAATAGAGATGTTCACTAGATTAACTAAATCAACTCTCGTTTGTTTCTAGCAACCTAACTCAACATGATTAATTTTGGTAGTAGACCATGCTCTCGCTTGCGCATAACTATCCTATGATCAGGGTTCTAGTTAGATACTCTAGAACACAAGTAATAAAGACAACTCTATTGATAGATCTAATAATCACCCTAGCAATTCTATTGTTTGGCTAATCCATCAATACCATTAATAAACCCTAAACCTAACAAGAGATTTACTCAGACATGATCTTTGTCACATAAATCATAGATGAATAGAATAGATATAGAATATAAATCAAATAAAGGACCAAAAGAGTTACAGGAGGACTATGAAGGAGTTCCTCCCTTCTCTCCTAACCCTAGAACAATAGATAGAATGAAGCTTAGCCGTCAACAATGGCTTATAAAACTATATAAATTAGGTCTAAACTCGTGCATGGGTATTCTGGTAACTTGCCATGACATCTGGGATTAAGTCGGCCATAAAAGAAGTCGGGTCTGTCTTCTGGGATCACCGTCGATCGATGGTAAGGCTGTGCCGTCGATCGACATTCAATCATCCCCTCGACAGCTTCCTCTTGCGAGGCAGACAGACCACCATTCAGTAAATCGGGCATAACTTTAGATCTAACCGTCCGATGGACCTCAAACCGGTGGTATTGGAAATCTAACTCAAATTTCTATCTTATATAAAAATATCAGCTCAATCACCCCCATTAAATGTCTCCATCCATTGCTAAACATCTGATGCATCTGCGCAGTTCTGCATCTCTAAAAGCTCCAGAATCACCAAAGTTCTCCAGAACGTACCTGAACCTGAAAATATTCTAAAATGTAATCCAAACATATATAATAGACTCTAAATAGGACTAATATCATGGCACAATAGTGGTAAATATCAGGCCCTATCAATGACTTTAAGCTGAAACCTATATATATCACTCTTATGAAACATCATCCCTTTCATGGCTTTTCTCATGAGCAACCAATGGCTCATATCAACATGTTTGAGGATTTGGTGTCATTTATCTTCAATGGAGTCTCTGAAGACCACTACTTCTGTGAACTCTTACCATACACCCTTTCTGGAGATGCAACTCATTGGTTCAAGAAGCTACTTCAAGGGTTCCTTACTACCTGAAATGAAATCAGTAACGACTTCCTCAAAAAAATTCTCTATGATGCTGCAGAAAATCTAGAGATTGAGATGGAATCTATTATGAGATATATGGCAGATGATGATGGACAGCATGGATTTGGAGAGCCAAGAAGAGCATATGAAGCTCATATTAGTAATCCGAGCTTATCATCGATCGACACCACGACCTCATCATCGATCATCAACACCACCTCATTGTCGATCAACACCAGCACCTCAGTACTGATCGACAAAGACTTTTTTCATCGATCCATACCACTTCAAATCCCAGAAAAATCGATTTGTCCTCGAGACATTACAGACTCGACACTGAAGAGCACCAATGTATCAAGATGTTATCTTACCTTAGATGTAGACCGATAAATCACCATGGAATATTTCTTGGAGCTAGAAGAATTTTTGGAGCTGGAGAAATGGCTTGACTTGGAGCAGAAGCTTGATGACGAAGGACACACTACGAGAAAAGATCTGGAGACTTCGCCAAAGGCTAGCATCGATCAGCACCAGCCTGATGAGATCGATCGACTCCCACCCTACATTATCGATCGACACCCACCTGATGATAACGATCGATACCCGCCTGATGATAACGATCGACACCCACCTTATGATAACGACCGACACCCGCATGATGATAACGATTGATATTCATGGTTTCACGAGCTACCAGGATACACAGTTGGGCTGGAAACGACTGAGGAAAGAGTGCACAAGGATGAGAACTCACATGTTTCTGTCCCTAAACATCAGAGACCACCTATATTCACAGAAGAAGCTGATTGGTTTCACAAAAGAGTGAAGAGGATACATGATCCTATTAAGATTGTGGTTCCATGCGCTGTATTTGAAGCTGAATCTCCTATCCCGCCAGATAAAAGTGTGCATCTAGGTTCTTACAATGGGGTATTTGATGATCATCAGCATGCAACAGATTCTCATCGAGGGTTGAGATTTACAAGCAAAGTCAACAAAGGACGCACAGAAGCAGTATCGAACAACAACAACAAGCTGGCATCTATCGACACTACCACTTCACCATCTATCGACACCCATCCCGTATCAGAGCAGAATGAGTTTGACGTGTGTCAAAATCTTTTTGATGGAGGCACCACCACGCGATTAGAAAATTCTGGGGGAATGAAGAGAAGAATTGGAGGAAGAAAAAAGGACAAAGGGCAGTTGAAACACCCCAACCCGGAAATCTTTGCAAAGTCGTAGGAAAAATTCTAAGGAAAAAATAATTTGGAAATCTTTCATTAAGTAACATAAGTAAATACCAAAGTTCTAATAATAAGCCAGAGTCAATATATCATAATCGTGTGCAATACGGTTCGTAAAAATTTCCATGAAAAATCCCATAACAGATCCGATACTGAATACACCGTCCCGATGGTCTTCATCGTCCCGCGGTCCGGTCCAGTCAACTAGTCGTCACCTGCATCACAAAAACAGGCATGAGCATACAAAGGTACTCAGTGAGGACGCTCAACACCGCCCACTACAGTCCAATAATCAATCAATCAACTCCCCCTTTCCAACCTAGCAACATAGTTCCATTCTATCAACTTAGTATTCAGTTTTCCATCATTTCTTACTTAGCCATTTCCTATTACTTATTCCTTCTCATGCATCAAAACAAACAACCTAACATCCAGTTCTATCATTCATTTAATTTAACATTTCCTAACATTCCGACCGAAAGGTCCATTAGTCTTAGGCCGTAGCTAAACCTTTGGCCGAAGCCAACCTATGGCCGTAGCCAAACCTGTGGCCGTACCCGTACCTGCGGCCGTAGCCGTACCTGCAACCCGTCGGTCCATTACGGCCGTAGCCAAACCTGTGTCCAAATCCAACCTGCGGCCAAAGCCAACCTGTGACCCAAAGTTTCATAACGGCCGAAGCCCAAACATACTTTCCTTAACTTAATCACGTTCTTCTAATCCCGTACTTTCCTTAAATTACTTCAATTCTTAATCCGTTTCTATAACATTTCCCATTTCACATTTCAATGTTTTTCGGATCAAATCTAAGTGTTTCACATAAACACATCAATTAAACGTAACATCATTTCACGCAATCTAACCTGAAAATATCCTATGAACGTATGAACGTTCTTCGATCCTTGAGAACTATCTCGAAGAACGAAGAACGAACTTTCCATAAATAATTTCCATCATACAATTTTCCTAAGAACATTATGAACAAACTTACCATAAAGAAATTCTATCCAAGAACAATTCGATCCTAAGGAATCAAACTAGGCAAAATAATCTTTATTGGACTGTCACGAATCACATCCTCACTTTAATTGATCTTAAAAGATCGAAGACTCTGAACTCAGCTGCGTTTTCCGGCGAAGGTTCCTACGGTCCTCCTTGCTTGATCCTCTCTTCCCAAACTCTCTCTCTAGAACTGCGTTCTTGCTCTGACCTCTCTCTAGGACTTGCTTTGAGCTCTGCCCAAAACTTAGAGCTGGAGGTCCCTTTTATACTATCCTTAAAGTTGCTCACCAAGCCGAGAATTAAGTGCAGTTTCCTTAATCGGCTCGGTTGAAACTTGCCCTTAAAGGCTTTACTCATCTACAATTCTTTCCTTATATGACTCCCGCCAACCCGACCTTTCTTTCGTATAATCCTGAAAATGATGACTAGTCAACTTGTCTTACTTGGAACCCATATTCTCGAGGGACCAAACTTTTCTTAATTGACTCCACGGTCCCTCGATGCCTCGCCTATACTCTGATCGTTTTATGATTAGTTATCGTAATTTAGTCTCATTTAATAATACTTAGTTAGCAAGGACAATTCGATACTTAGAGAAAATCAAATTCTTATTCCATTCTTGACGAATACAAGTTTTCCAACACCTAGAAATATTTTTCTCTCTTACAAAGCAACCTCTCCACGATCTTAATCTTTAAAAATAAAAATAGTTCGGGAGCGGGTCGTTACAACTCTCCCCCACTCAAGAGGAATTTGTCCCCGAATCCGTACCCACCATCTGCTCATCCACGTGGGTCTCAAATAACTCTGGATACTCAGCCCTCATCATGCTTGCACACTCTTTTGTAGTCTCACGTATCCCATCCCGCTCCCATACAACTTCTACCATAGGAACTCTCTTCCTCCTAATTTGCTCGCATGGAAGCCTTGTCACTTGTATTTGTTTACCATGAGTCGACATACAAGAACTCAAATCTTTAGGTGGCTGTGAGACAATCAGTGTCGGATCCCTTACCACTTTCCTCAGTTGAGACACATGGAACACATCATGGAATGGATTGAGCTCGTCGGGCAATTCCAAACGGTATGCCACTGGTCCAACCCGTTCTACGATCCTAAACGGTCCCATATACCTCGGCTGCAGCTTCCCCATATTTTCCGTTATGTCCCTTCCATTAAACGTCACTATTTTTAAGTAAACCATCTCCCCCACTTAGAATTCCAGTTCCTTCCTCCGCTTGTCTGCATAGCTCTTCTGCCGATCTTTGGCCTCCTTCATTTTCTCCTTGACAAACTTATTCATGTCTGTCATTTCTTTTACCACCCTTGGGGAGAGATCTCTGCCCTCCCCCCACTTCAATCCAACACAAGGGGGTTCAACACGGACGACCATATAGAGCTTCGTACAGTGACATTCCAATACATGAGTGGTAACTGTTGTTGTACGCAAACTCAGCTAGTGGTAAATGCTTTTCCCATAGTTTACCCCAATCCAATACACATGCCCGCCACAAATCCTCGAGGGATTGGATCGTCCGCTCCGATTGCCCATCCGTTTGTGGGTGATATGCCGTGCTCATGTGCACTTTGGTTCCCAGTGTATTCTGGAATGCCAACAAGAAATTTGAGGCGAATCGTGGATCTCGATCTGACACGATGCTAACTGGAACACCATGAAGTTTCACAATCTCCCTCATGTAGAGTTCAACACATTTATCCACACTATTTGACATCTGGAACGAAAGAAAGTGTGCTGACTTAGTTAAGCGATCCACTATCACCCATACTGAATCTTTGCAGCCCTTAGTCTTCGGAAACCCGCACACGAAGTCCATCATGATCATATCCCATTTCCACTCAGGCATTGGTAAATTCTGCAATAAGCCACTCGGAACCTGATGTTTTGCTTTCACTAACTGACATGTCGGGCACTTGGCTACCCATCCTGCTACATCCCTTTTCATCCCTGGCCAATGGTAGTACCGCTTAAAGTCATGGTACATCTTCGTTGCCCCCAGATATATCGAGAACTTAGATTGGTGTGCTTCCTTCAGTACCTTCTCTCTTAACTTCTTGTCGTTTGGGACGCATAGTCGTCCATGGAAGAGGATCGTCTCGTTGCGGTCTTCCAATACCCCACAACACCATCTTCGATCATCTTAACCAGTGTTTCATCTTCCCCTTGGGCCAACCTTATTTGGGTCAGTAGGTCATCTTGATTCACCGCTTCCTCGCCTAGACAAACAAAATCGTCTGCCAACACATTAACCCGTAGCATCCCCAACATCGAAATCAACCCTTCCATCTCCTTTTCGGCCGAGACACTCGCCCTTCAGCGACTCAGTGCATCAGCTACTAAGTTAGCCTTTCATGGGTGATAAGCTATATCTAAATCATAGTCTGCCACAATCTCTATCCATCTTCTCTATCTTAGGTTCAACTCTGGTTGAGTGAAGATATACTTAAGGCTCTTATGGTCCGTAAACACTTGGACTTTTCCCCCGTAAAGGTAAGACTGCCAAATTTTGAGTGCAAACACCACCGCTGACATCTCCAAATCGTGAGTGGGATAATTCTCCTCGTGTTTCCTCAGATGTCGAGACGCATAAGCAATCACACGTTCTTCTTGCATCAAGACGCAACATAACCCCCTCTTGGATGCGTCTGTGAACACAACATATGCCACTCCTGGCTGAGGTAGTACTAGCACAGGTGTACTCATCAATTTATCCTTCAAGCTCGAAAAGCTCGCCTCGCATTCTGCAGTCCACTCGTACTTCACATCCTTGCCCATTAGCCGAGTCAATGGCTTAGCTAAGCTTGGAAAGCCCTTCACAAACCGACGATAGTAACCCGCTAACCCTAAGAAACTCCTGATTTCTGTGGGCGTTCCCGGCCTTGGCCAATTTGTGATGGCCGCAACCTTTTCGGGATCCACTGCAACTCCTTCTTCAGAGACCACATGGCCAAAGAACCCAATCTGCCTTTGCCAAAAACAGCACTTGCTTAGCTTAGCAAACAGCTTCTGCTCCCTCAGTTTCTCCATCACCAATCTGAGATGCCCCTCATGTTCCTCTAGACTTTTCGAGAACACCAAAATTTCATCAATAAAAATGATTACAAACTCATCCAAGAACTTATGGAACACTCCGTTCATCAGCTTCATAAACGCCGCTGGAGCATTTGTCAACCCGAATGGCATAACCACGAATTCAAAGTGGCCATACCTCATCCTGAATGCAGTCTTTCTAATGTCTTCCTCTGCAATAGGGATTTGATGATAACCCGATGCCAAGTCGATCTTCGAGAACCATGATGCTCCCTTGAGCTGATCCAATAACTCATCGATTCGAGGTGAGGGGTATTTATTCTTTATTATCACTTGGTTCAGCGCTCGATAATCAATGCACAATCGGAAAATACCATCCTTCTTTTTGGCGAACAATACTGGTGCATCCCACGGTGAGCTTCTTGGCCTAATGAATCCCTTCTCTATCAATTCCTCTAGTTGTTTTTTCAACTCTCCCATTTCCGTTGGAGCGATACGGTAAGGGGCCTTGGAAATAGGAGCAGTTCCAGACTCCAACTCTATCGTAAACGGTTCATTCCGCGTTGGCAGTAATCCGGTGAGCTTTTGAAAAACATCTTCAAATTCTTGTACCACCGGATTTTCTTCCAAAAACACTTCCTGGTCCGCCCCAGAAAAAGTGATCTTTCCTATGAATGACTCACATCCTTTCTCGGCCATCCCTTCTGCTCTTAATGCCGATATTACAAGAATTCCAGTCTCCTTCTTCTTCCCTTGAAACACCAGCTTCCCTTCCTTCCGAGTAAAGGTCACTCGACATTTCTCATAGTCCAACTTAGCTCGATAGTGTGCTAGCCAGTCCATCCCAAGAATTGCTTCATACCCCTTGATTGGTAGCACGATCAGATCGCCAGGCATGTCCACATCGCCTACTACAATTGGCACACCTCGATAAATAGCATGCGACTTCAACATCGCACCACCCGCCGCATGAACCATTCTGATGCTTTCTTCGAGACCGTTCTTAGACGCCCAACACGCAACCACTTCAGGACGCACAAATGAATGCGACGCCCCGGAGTCAAACAAAGTGTGGGTTCAGTTCTCCCAATACTAACAATTCCTACACAACCGTCACGTATTCCCTATGCTAGGCATTTCATTCAACCACAAAAAGATAATGTAAGGGATAGAAATTACCATCGATCGGGTTTGCCTCATTCTCAATGCCCAGCATATGCACCCTTGGTGCTACATTCTGCCTCTCAGCTGGTGGTTGCTGATCCCCTTCCGGGCGTTCACCACGCGTACGAGCTTTTTCCGCATTCGCTGGTGCTCTGCAGTCTCGCGCCAGATGTCCAGCAACACCACAACGGTAACAATTCCCTGCACCTCCATTAGGACAGTCCCGGATTTGATGGTCCATACTTCCACACTTGAAGCATCCACCAGTACCCTGATGACACACACCGAGATGCATCTTAGCACACGTTCCACATGTAGGCACAGCCGCGTCGACCGCCTAGTTCTCAACTCGCTTAGGCCTCGACGACACATGGTTCCTCCGTGAAGGCTCATGCCTGCAACTTCCTCCAGTCCATTCTCAACCAAAGCTGCTTTCTCAACCAATTCCCCAACGGTATGATAATCTCTGCTCACCATCATGGTCATAAGCTCAGGCTTCATCCCGCGCATGAACCTTTCAATTTGATGCTGCTCATCATCCATCTCCCGTCCAGCATATCTTTTGAGTCAGTTAAACTCTTGCTCGTAGTCGCGCACCGATTTTGCGCCTTGACAAAGCTCAAGGAATGTTGTCTCCAACTTAATACGAGCCTCGGTTGGAAAATATTTTCTTGTGAATTCCTCCGTAAACGACTCCCAATCGTGCACCCTTGTCGGGTCTCTATGAAGCACTCCTTGCCACCACTTATATGCATCAACCTCAAGGAAAAAGACTGCAAGGTCTCTTTTGTGCTCCTCTGGGCAATGCAGCGACAGAAAGTTACGCTCCAACCGACTCCTCCATTCATCTGCTTCTATCGGCTTACACCCACCAGTAAACTGTCCCTTCTTGAGGTTCGTCATCTTGTTCATCAGCTCCAAATAGCTTGGCGCTCGCGGTCGTCCTTGCTGCACCCCATTTGCCCCCTCTCCCTCCTGAACCAAGGCTGCAACCGGAAGTTGAAGACGCTGAAACATCTGCGTAAAGAATGCCTCTATCATCGGCATCATATTGGCCATTGCCGCATCCATTGGAGGAACACCCGGGGGTGGGGATGGTATCTCTTCATTGGTCGCACCCCTTGCAACACCATCAACCCCCGCAGCACCAGTTCCATTGGTCCCACCATTTCCCATGTTCACATTCTCGTCCTGAACATCCCTCACGTTTCTCCTAGTGTTAACCATCTGCATCGACACTTTAGTTAGCTCACACTAACACATGTTCATCCAGCAATTCTCTTAGCCATTACACCAAGAAATCCAATCATAACGCACATTCATAACAAACATTCACATAATCGTAAACACTTATCCTTCGCGCGAGACTTAGACCATCGGTACTTTCCACCTATTGCCACAGATCCCAATTTCGAAAAATCGACCAGCCAGGACGGGGCTGACTGGTCAACCCCGCTTTGATACCAAATTGAAACACCCCAACCCGAAAATCAGAACAGAATGAGTTTGACGTGTGTCAAAATCTTTTTGATGGAGGCACCACCACGCGATCAGACAATTCTGGGGGAATGAAGAGAAAGAATTGGAGGAAGAAAAAAGGACAAAGGGCAGTTGAAACATCCCAACCCGGAAATCTTTGCAAAGTCGTAGGAAAAATTCTAAGGAAAAAATAATTTGGAAATCTTTCATTAAGTAATATAAGTAAATACTGAAGTTCTAATAATAAGCCAGAGTCAATATATCATAATCGTGTGCAATACGGTTCGTAAATATTTCCATGAAAAATCCCATAATAGACCCGATTCTAAATACCCCGTCCTGATGGTCTTCATCATCCGGCGGTCCGGTCCAATCAACTACTCGTCACCTGCATCACAAAAGAAAGCATGAGCATACAAAGGTACTAAGTGAGGACGCTCAATACCGCCCACTACAGTCCAATAATCAATCGATCAAATCCCCCTTTCCAACCTAGCCCACTACAGTCCAATAATCAATCGATCAAATCCCCCTTTCCAACCTAGCAACCTAATCCCATTCTATCAACTTAGCATTCAGTTTTCCATCATTTCTTACTTAGCCATTTCATATTACTTATTCATTCTCATGCATCAAAACAAACAACCTAACATCCAGTTCTATCATTCGTTTACTTTAACATTTCCTAACATTCTGACCCGAAGGTACATCAGTCTTTGGCCGAAGCCAACCTATGGCCGTAGCCAAACCTGCGGCCGTGGCCGTACCTGCGGCCGTAGCCATACCTGCAGCCGTAGCCGTACCTGCGGTCGTAGCCGTACCTGCGGCCGAAGCCAAACCTGTGACCCGTCGGTCCAGTAGGGCCGAAGCCAAACCTGCGGCCAAAGCCAACCTGCGACCCGGAGGTCCATAACGGCCGAAGCCCAAAACATACTTTCCTTAACTTAATCACGTTCTTCTAATCCCATGCTTCCCTAAAATTATTTCAATTCTTAATCCGTTTCTATAACATTTCCCATTTAACATTTAAATTTTTGTCATATCAAATCTAAGTGTTTCACATAAACACATCAATTAAACATAACATCATTTCACGCAATCTAACCAGAAAATATCCTATGAACGTATGAACGTTCTTCGATCCTTGAGAACTATCTCGAAGAACGAAGAACAAACTTTCCATAAACAATTTCCATCATACAATTTTCCTAAGAACATTATGAACAAACTTACCATTAACGAATTCTATCCAAGAACAATTCGATCCTAAGGAATAAAACTAGGCAAAATAATCTTTATTGGACTGTCACGAATCACATCCTCACCTGAATTGATCTTACAAGATCGAAGACTCTGAACTCAGCTGCGTTTTCCGGCGAAGGTTCTTACGGTCCTCCTTGCTCGATCCTCTCTTCCCAATCTCTCTCTCTAGAACTGCGTTCTTACTCTTCTTACTCTGACCTCTCTCTAGGACTTGCTTTGAGCTCTGTCCAAAACTAAGAGCTGGAGGTCCCTTTTATACTATCCTTGAACTTGCTCACCAAGCCGAGAATTAAGTGCAGTTTCCTTAATCGGCTCAGTCAAACTTGCCCTTAAAGGCTTGACTGATATACAGGTCTTTCCTTATATGACTCCCACCAACCCGAACTTTCTTTCGCATAATCCCGACAATGATGACAAGTTAACTTGTCTTACTTGGACCCGTATTCTCGAAGGACCGAACTTTCCTTAATTGACTCCACGGTCCCTCGCCTATACTCCGATCGTTTTATGATTAGTTATCACTATTTAGTCTCAGTTAGTAATACTTAGTTAGCAAGGACAATTCAATACTTAGAGAAAATCAAATTCTTATTCTATTTTTGACTAATAAAAGTGTTCCAACACTTAGAAATATTTTGTTCTCTTACAAAGCAACCTCTCCACGATCTTAATCATTAAAAATAAAAATACTTCGGTAGCGGTTCGTTACAGCAGTCCTCAGTTATCATTGATTCCTCACTTCTCAGATGGTGTCAGGAAATCCATAGTGCGCAGTAGATGCTTCTCACAGCCATTTGCAAAGCTTTGATCACTCCTTATTGCTGAGATGATAGACAAAGGATAAGAGTCTATGGAGGAGGGTTTCACAAAATCATGATAAAGCTTCAGAGAGTTGTCATTGAGACTTGTTTTGGAGCAAGTTGTCATTCTCATCCAGACTGAACAAATCTCTAGAAGTCATGCTAATGACTGAAAATAAGCGCTAAGTGGGAGGCAACCCACTATTAGGTTTGATTTAAATTTGGTTTTATTTTCATCTATTGTTTATTTTCATTTTTATTTTTTGCAGAAACAAAAAAAACATGAACAGTATGGAAAACACTGTAGAAACACCACCCGACCGACACACTAGCAGAAAATCGGGAGTTACTATAGCTGCGACTATGTAGCAGAGTCACTGTTCATCAAAAAAAATAATTATTTTTATTTTCATTTATTACTTACTTTTCATGTTTTATTTGGATCCGAGGAAGACGAGTTTGCATAAGAATCGACGATGGCTAGCAAGCATCGATCGACAGAGCATCACAACTATTGGTCGCCACTTAATTGTGTTGATCGACACTCATATCAACGGCAGGTATACTCGCGAAACATTGTTAAATTTAGTACTTATGGTTTATTTTCAGACCAATTTTAGACTGTATAGCATTGGGGACAGCGTTGTTTAAGTCTGGGGGAGGTTCTACTAGAATTGTGATTTATTTTGACTCTTTAAAAAAAACAGATTCGAGGAGACAATTTCTCTAAGCATTGACCGATGAGACCAGGTCAATACCGATTGACAGTACGATACCCGAAACGATCGATTGCCACTTTATTGTGTCGATCGATATTTACATGAGCGAGCAAATATATCGTCTTGCTTATTAAATTGTGTCCTTATGATTTATGTTCTCACCAAACTTCGAATGGATATACATTGGGGACAGTGTAATTCAAGTATGGGGAATTTTACTGATATTTAGTTTATTTTTGAGTCTTATTAAATGTTTTCAAAAAAGTTTTTATTGAGTCAAAAAGGGGATGATGAACTTTTTCAATTTTTACTTGTTGTCTAACCACTCTCTAGAACCATTCTTATACTTACTGACTGCAGAATGTACTAGAGATACCAAAGTGGATCACCTGTCAACTATTACCACACTTGCTGAGAAGGTATGAAGGAACCAAGCTGACCTCCAACCTAATTTCACTTAATTTGTGTGTCTTGGGGCTTGGTATACAATGGACATGATTCCTCCTGCAAGTCTGGAATGTAAAAGTTTGTGTGTTTATGGTTCCCTCTCTCTCTCTCTCTCTCTCTCTCTCTCTCTCTCTCTCTCTCTCTCTCTCTCTCTCTCTCTCTCTCTCTCTCTCTCTCTCTTCAGCATCTTTAAAAATAAAAAATTGAGATGATTTCTTAGAAGATTCAGAGGGGTAGGAGTGTCTCCTATGACCCCATTATTCTAATTCAGAAAGGAATAATCACACTTTGTGGAAACGAGGGGTATGAGTGTATCCTATGACCCCATTATCCACTACACTTTGTCAAACATAGAGCTACAAAAGTAGAAAAGTCAATAAAATGAACAAGATAACTACACTAGCATCATCGTTCATCGGAATTGAAACTAAGAAAGAGGGAAGAAAGGGATCAGAGAAGACTACATGTGTGTTCAGAAACTTGCTTGAGTAAGAGTCCATATGTCTTTTGATCGATACTCCCAAGTTAAAGCCTACATTTTATATATGTAATAAATGAGGCTAGTAGAGGGCATAGTCAGACATGATTTCTTAAGTTGTTGGCTAGATGAATTTGGTTGATAGGCTAGGATAGAGTATATAAAGTACCTATAATGTTAGCATTTATTTGATGTGGCTTGCAACATTGTAGAGGTGATGATACTAAGTCTTAAAATTTTGTGAGTCCCTGCTGTTTTCAAACCACTTTCCAAAAGATTACTCTAGTTTTGCTTGAGGACAAGCAAAAACGTAAGTCTGGGGGAGTTGATATACCATGGATTTTACTCACTTTTAGCCATGGTATATGAGTGTTTTAGGATATATTTACTACGATTTGGAGTATTTTTAGTGTATTTACAGATTCATGTACGTTTTCGAGCCTTTTGGAGCATTTTGAGGTGCAGAACTGCATAGACGCGTCAGATGTTTAGCTATGGCTGGAGTACTTCCCACTGTTAGATTGATACCATATTTTGACACAAGAAAGAGCTTTGAGTTAACTTTCCAATGCCACCAGCTTGTCAATCAGGATCCTGTAGCAGACATTATTCCCGTTTAACAGAGGAGTGGTCAGTCTGCCTCGCGAGATGAAACTATCGAGGATATGAAGGAACGTCGATCGACGACACAGACTTGGTATCGATCGAAGGTGATGCCAGAACGCAGGTAAAGTATATTTCAAGACCGACTTAAGCCCATAATCTACTACAAATTACCAAAATACCCATGGACGACCTTAAACCTTTTTATGTGTTTTCTAAGCCATTGTTGATGGTAAAAGCTTTATTCCATTCATTGTTCTTAGTTAGGAGAGAAGAGAGGAACTCCTTTAGAGTCCTCTTGAAAATCCTTTGGTTTTTCTATTTATTCTATTGCAATTTCATCTATTCATCTATGGTTCTATGACAACTATCATGCTAGAATAGATCCTCCTGCTTAATTTAGGGTTAATTAGGGTTCTTGAGGGATTAGCCAAAACTATATAATTGCTAAGGTGATAATTAGACATCATTCGATAGAATTGTTTTTACTACTTGTGTTCTAGAGTCGCGGGCTAGAACCCTTAATTTAGATAATGAGGCGCACGCGACATCATGGTCTTCTAGCTGAATTGATTCTCATTGAAGTAGGATTGCTAGAAACAAACTACAGTTGATCTAGGAAACCTAGTGAACAAATCAAACCCGTTCTCTAAAGATTTCTGAAAGAAACATCGATCGAAAAACCTATCGGTGTATCAATCGACGTTTTGAAAGGTGTATCGATAGACTATCAATATATAGTATCCATCTTAGATCTAGAAAATAGATAATCTAAACAAAAGGAAGGTCATAGATTATTACTTACGTTTGAGTTCTAGATTTTTTATCACATACTGTTTGCATTCTATATCTCTATAATCTTGATTGCCTGAAATACTAGATCTAGCAAACCACTTTCCATCAAAGAGCCCAATAAATCTCTTTAGAACAACTACCTTGTTTGACCTGATTTACTTTATTTACTGAATATTAAATCTATTAGCTTAGCTTAATCGCGATTGATTGAGTTTATTGTGTTCCCACGCTCCTTGTGGATTCGATCCCTAAGTACTACAACGTGGCCTCTTATTTGAGAGAGTAAAAATCACTCCTTAGGGTAATTTGAGTGATATCAATGAACGAAGATGGTTATTCTTCCCAAACAAAACTTCAGGTCCACTACTCTGAAATAGAAAAAATCAGAGGAAGAATGGATCATTGGGCTATCGGGGAAGGAATGTTGAAGATGATAATGGCTTGAATATGCCTATGTTTGATGGATTAAATCCTAATAGTTGGATTGAGTAAGTGGATTGAGTAGGTTGAAAGCTCATCTAGCTTAACAAAGAGGTGGGACATCCTTGAGCAAGTCGGTAGGTCCTTACGTCTGGGTTGATTGGTGTCAAGTCAAGTTGTTGAGTAGTCGAGTCGAGTCGAATCTATGTTGTACAAATGAATGAGTTCATTATATTGTGCGATCGCTAGGTTGATAGAAAAGTATGACAGTGTTGTTGTATGTTATGGTAGGATGCATTTGATTGATTGGTTGTAGTGGCTAGCCATCTATCGTTTCGCATTAAGTACATATAGTTTCATGCGGAGAGGTGGGTCTAGACCCGCTTCACTGAGTAACCCATTTACTCATGTCCTCCTTTCCATTTCCCTTATGCGCAGGACTGTAAGTAGAAGTATATGGATTTGGTTGGGTTGAGATTTGATTGAAGGCAGGCGTCCGAAGACTCCTGGGGCCTGTAACGGGACACGTTGGTGGTCTAAAACAAGTAGAAACGTGTCCATAACACTCGGTCGAAACCCCGGTCGGACGGCGGTGGATCGGGGTGTTACATACATTCAGCAATTTTACAATCTCATGATATGCATCAAACATTTTCTTAACGTCACCTGTATAGAAGAATGACTTGTGAGAAGAAGAAAATAAAGTGTCCCAAAGCTTGAAAATATAAGTTCAAAAGAAGGAACTTTCAGAGAATCGTGCATAGCAGATTGGTGAACTACAAACCAATTCTAGATTTGGTGTTTGCTGATTGCACAAAGACTGTGGAGTCTGGGACAGTTTTCTGCGATATGGAGTCAGATGTAGTTTTGGAGGGATCAGTTGGCGTAACACTTAAAAGAGAAGATGATGTTTGTTTTGATACAACTTATTTGTTGTACATTTGTTGTACAATTTTAAATTCACAAAAGAGGAAAAGCTACAAGGACATGTGTTTTAAATTCAAATACAAAACAATAAATGTGCTGCAAGATCGAGGGAAGTTTATGCAGCCGAAATCTCAACATCGATGGCTTTCGTGCAGATACAGAAAATATCGTAATGTGGAGGCATGGTCACGTGAGTTGTTTCCACCAAATGATCCAAGAAAGGTTCTTATTAATCTTGATGGTTGTTCTCCTGCTCACGTTGCAGAGATTTTGAGAGCATCGGCTGTAAGTGATTGTGTTTACAAGCTGGAGTTTGAAAATAGATGTTGTAGCGACCCGCTCCCGGAGTATGTTTAAATTCGAAGGAAATAAATCGCGAGAGGTTTAGTTGTACAAGGAGAATATTTTTCTAAGTGTGGAAACACTTGTATTCATGAGGGTTGGAAGAATGTGCCACATTTTTGACTAAGTGTCCGAAGTTCAGGAAACACATAGAGCGATCAAAGTCTAAGCAAGAGAATTACAGACTGCCAGTTTAACTATGGAAAGTTTGGCTGTCGGAGAATGCGGGTTCCAAGTAAGGCAAGTTTTATTAGGTGCCACTGACGAGATTATACAAAAATAAGGTCGGGTCTACGGGAGTCATATAAGGCAATAAGCATATATATTCTTGGAGCCATTGATGATAAGTTTGACCAAGCTAAATAAGGAAACAACACCTAATGGCCGGCTTGGTGAGCAAGTCCTGAAATAAGTATAAAAGGAGACATCCAGCCTTCATTTCTCACTCAACTTATAACCAAGAGATAGAGAGAAACCAGAGCATGAATGAAGTTCTAGAGAGAAGATTTCAAGAAGAAGGATCGAACAAGGAGGAGCCGAGGAGTTCTTCGCTAGGAAACGCATGAAGGTTCAGAGTCTTCGCTCTGTTAAGATCAACCGAGGTGAGGGCGTGATTCATGGCAACTTAATATTTAATATTTTTTATCATAGTTGGATTGTTAGGATGAAGATTACGCGTTAGAGGAATTGTTTATGGAAAGTTTGTTCTTCGTTCTGCGAGATAGTTCTCAAGGATCAAAGAACGTTAATATAATCATAGGATATTTTCATAATAGATTGCGTGAAATGATGTTATGTGTAATTGAGATGTTTACGTGAAATATTTAGATTTGAACCGACAAGAATTAGAATGTTAGGTTGAAAATTGTTATAGAAACGGATTGAGAATTGAAGTAATTAAGGAAAGTACGAGAGTAGAAGAACGTGATTAAGCTAAGTAAGAAAAATATGTTTTGGCTTATGCCGTAAAGATGTTATGATCATGTTTTGGCTTCGGGCCGTGTATGTTAGCTTCTGCCGTTATGGACCTTTGGGTCGCAGGTTGGCTACGGCCGTAATGGACCTTCGGGTTGCAGGTTGGGTTCGGCCGCAGTTTGGCTACGGCCGTAATGGACCTTTGGGTCGCAGGTTGGCTACGGCTGTAATGGACCAACGGGTCGCAGGTTTGGCTTCGGCCGCAGTTTTGGCTACGACCACAGGTTTGGCTTCGGCAACATGTTAAGCTTCGGCCGCAGGTTTGGCTACGGCCGCAGGTTTGGCTTCAGCCGCAGGTTTGGCTTCGGCCACATGTTTGGCTTCGGCCGCAGGTTTAGCTACGGCCGCAGGTTTGGCTTCGGCCGCAGGTTTGGCTTCGGCCGCATGTTTGGCTACGGCCGCAGGTTCGGCTATGGCCGCAGGTTGATGGACCTTCGGGCCAGAATGTTAGAAAATGCTAAAGTAAAGGAATGATAGAACCGGATGTTAGGTTGTTAGTTTTTGAATGCATGAAAACGAATAAGTAATACGAAAGAAAATTGGCTAAGTAATGATAGAAATGAATTGCTAGGTTGATAGATTGGAAATTGCTAGGTTGTTAGAATGGCATATGGAATTTGATTGCTTGATTATTTAGTTGCTTGTGGTCCGTTTTGAGCGTCCTCACTAAGTAATTTTGTATTCTCATGCCTCCTTTTGCGGATGAAGGTAAGGTTGATTGTGTGGACTGGAGCGCGGGACGATGAAGACCATCGGGGCATGGTATTTTGAACATGGGTAATGTTTGGGAAGTTTTATAAAGATCTTTACTTAGAATTTTCAACGTGTTTTTCAAATATTTACGGGTTGGGGTGTTTCAATTTGGTATCAGAGCGGGGTAGGCCAGTCAGTTCTGTCCTGGCTGGCCGCTTTTCAAAAATTGGATTTGTGGGTAAGGGTGGAAAGATGTGTGGTATGATGTTTCTAGGGTATATCTTAGTATGTGTTTATGATTGGATTTCTTAGCAAATGGCTAAGCGAAATTGTGTTCGATAGTGGCAAGAAGTTAGTGCAAACTAACTTACGTCTTGTTAAAGATGAAAAAATATTGTCGATCGGGTTTGTCATAAAGTAGGCAATGAGGGTATCGAGTTTGTTCGGTCAGCAGGAGTAAATGTTCTTAAAGTCGTGTGCGATGGATCAAGATATGTTTAGCTTTAGTGAAGGAGTGGATACAATGGTAGGAAATACGAAGCAATAGGTGATATGAATTTTTGGTTGAGTAACTGGAAAGCTAGGATTGTGAGAGTTGCTAAGTTAATTCCTGAGAATGAAGGAAGTTAATGCCTCATGGAATTATGAAATGTTGGATGTTCGTGGGTGGTGTAGCACACTTGCTGGAAACTTAATGGGTCGATGAAAGTGCAACAAGAACGCGCGTGTGGTTAGTAGAACGTGGCACTAGGGGTTCACAAGGTGGACTTAAGGATGGAATAAATCTGCTTGCTAGTGGTGTGGTGGTGTGGTGGTGAATGCCAAATTTAGTCGGGTGTCGCATTCCTTGTGTGGCAGGAAATCACCCAACATCGGTCACATAAGAATGAGTTCGAGGACGAGATCAGATTTGGTCGTGCAGCATAAGTGGTGATTTTCAAGTCGTATGTCATTTATCAAGATGTTTCAATGCTGGTGGAAAGCGTGGACATGTTAGGTAAATGGTACATAGGAATCCTTAGAATGGACTTATTACGCATTACCGAGCTAATGTGGATTGCAAAAGATGGCAAGTTAGATTGAAAAGGAAAAATAAAAGCTGATATTTCAAGGAATGAGGAAATGGTTTGAGATTTCAGTAGCACGAGAAATAAGAACGAAATAGATGGTGAAGAACATTGCAAAGTATCTGAGGACCATCGCGGATCCGAGAAATGAGAAAGGAGAGGTGTTGATCAAAAATTCAATTTGATAGAGTGACTACGTAAGCAAAACGTTTTTATGGAAGATAAGCAAGTGCAGTTTTAGAACATGAGCATTGGGTTCTTAGGATACTTGACACCCAAAGGAAGAGTGGTGCGAATCGAAGTGAGGTCACGACAACTGCAATTGTCCATGGACAAAGGATCCAATAAAGATCAGAAACTCCGTTCGGATTAGTGGGTATAAATTGACAACTTGTAAAAGGTGTTTCAAGTGGTTGATTTAGTGAATGGGTTGACGGAAAAAGATGTTGAGTATGGTGAGCGAGACAATGCAAGGGAAGTTATGTGGTTCTGAAAGTGCGGCGGATGGGTATCGCAGTGATATTACCATCCATGTAAGAATGCTTATGCATTGACTCATAAAAGATCTGACTTTGGTGTTTCAAGTTTTAAAAGAATTTGATAGCACCTATCTATTTTGACGGTTAAGGATGCAGAAGGGTTGAATGAGCTGTAAAGAATCTTGCGACTAAATGTTGTGACATATGATATGAGTGCACAGAGTGGGGAAGCATTTATCAAGTTCACTTACGGGCTCTGATCAGAGTAGCGTATGGAAGCGTGGTGAAGTACAAGAAGTCAAGGATAAGACCGAAATGTCAGCCGGAGATGAACCAAGACAAAGAAGAGGAATGAAGATAGTCATGGACTTTGATTTGGAGATAGCCACCACTCGAAGAAGGTTAATCTAGTGGCAGATGCGATTAGTCGCATGAAGGCAAGTGTTTTGGTAAAGAAATAAGCGGAACAACTGATTATAATGGTTGAAATGCTCCGAGTAAAGCAATATTATTTGAAGCAGTTGCTATGGGTGGATGAAAGTCTGATATAATAACTGATGAAACCAGATCATTAGACACCAACTGGGTTGCTGCAAGTTACCAATGTTCGAGTGGAAGGGGACTTTAATCACAGTGGATTTTTATGAACGGACTATCCATGAATAGAAAATCTTTAGGGATCACTATGGATTATAGTGGTCTACTTAAGTAAATATGCACATTTCAGTTCAAGAGAGGATGTGGTGGATAAGTGTGCTTAGTTGGGAAAGAACAAGATGGTGAGACTTCATTAAGTTTTGTTAGCACCATGTCAGACCGGATGGAAGTTTATGTTCGGATTCTGGATGGCATTTTCTAAAAGCATTGAGCATAGAATACACTTGTCATAAACTGGAGAATACATGACATCATTTTTATTTTTAACATTCTAAAATTCAAGTTGGGAGAGAATTTGTTTTTGGAACCAGCAAAATGTGGAATCAAAGTGGGGAAAAAAATCTACTTATAAAAGTGACGAAGGAAATGTGCGATTGTGGAAACCCAAGATCAGTCTCAGAAAATGGTAAGTTACTTGCAAGAAAAGTATGAGCCTTTCTCCAGAGTCGCTAGATGTTCATCAATTGGTCGAGGCTAAATTCGAGGACAAATTTCGCTTAAGTGGGGGAGAGTTGTAACGACCCGCTCCCGGAGTTTGTTTAAATTCGAAGGAAATAAATCACGAGAGGTTTAGTTGTACAAGGAGCATATTTTTCTAAGTGTGGAAACACTTGTATTCATGAGGGTTGGAAGAATGTGCCACATTTATTGACTAAGTGTCCGAAGTTCAGGAAACACATAGAGCGATCAAAGTCTAAGCAAGAGAATTACAGACTGCCAGTTTAACTATGGAAAGTTTGGCTGTCGGAGAATGCAGGTTCCAAGTAAGGCAAGTTTTATCATGTGCAACTGACGAGATTATACGAAAAGAAAGTCGGGTCTACGGGAGTCATATAAGGCAATAAGCGTAGATACTCTTGGAGCCATTGATGATAAGTTTGACCAAGCTAAATAAGGAAACAACACTTAATGGCCGGCTTGGTGAGCAAGTCCTGAAATAAGTATAAAAGAAGACATCCAGCCTTCATTTCTCACTCAACTTATCAACAAGAAATAGAGAGAAGCCAGAGCATGAACGAAGTTCTAGAGAGAAGATTTCGAGAAGAAGGATCAAACAAGGAGGAGCCGAGGAGTTCTTCGCTAGAAAACGCATGAAGTTTAGACTCTTCGATCTTTTAAGATCAACCGAGGTGAGGGCGTGATTCGTGGCAACTTAATATTTAGTATTTTTTATCATAGTTGAATTGTTAGGATGAAGATTATGCGTTAGAGGAATTGTTTATGGAAAGTTTGTTATTCGTTCTTCGAGATAGTTCTCAAGGATCGAAGAACGTTCATATATTCATAGGATATTTGCATGATAGTTGCGTGAAATGATGTTATGTTTAATTGAGATGTTTACGTGAAATACTTAGATTTGATCCGACAAGAATTGGAATGTTAGGTTGATAATGTTATAGAAACGGATTGAGAATTGAAGTAATTAACGAAAGTACAAGATTAGAAGAACGTGATTAAGCTAAGTAAGAAAAATATGTCTTGGCTTCGGGCCGTAAAGATGTTATGATCATGTTTTGGCTTCGGGCCGCATATGTTGGCTTCGGCCGCAGGTTGGCTACGGCTGTAATAGACCGACGGGTCGAAGGTTTGGCTTCGGCCGTAGGTTTGTCTACGGCCGCAGGTTTGGCTTCGGCCGCAGGTTTGGGTTCGGCCGCAGGTTTGGCTTTGGCCGTAGGTTTAGCTTCGGCCGCAGATTTGGCTTCGGCCGCAGGTTTGGCTACGGCCGCAGGTTTGGCTTTGGCCGCATGTTTGGCTTCGGCCGCAGGTTTGGCTATGGCCGCAGGTTGATGGACCTTCAGGTCATAATGTTCGGAAATGCTAAAATAAAGGAATGATAGAACCAGATGTTAGGTTGTTAGTTTTTGAATGCATGAAAACGAATAAATAATAGGAAAGAAAATTGGCTAAGTAAGAAATGATAGAAACGAATTGCTAGGTTGATAGATTGGAAATTGCTAGGTTGTTTGAATTGAATATGGAATTTGATTGCTTGATTATTGAGTTGCATGTGGGCGGTTTTGAGCGTCCTCACTGAGTAATTTTGTATACTCATGCCTCCTTTTGCGGATGAAGGTAAGGTTGATTGTGTGGACCGGAGCGCGGGACGATGATGACCATCGGGGCAGGGTATTTTGAACATGGGTAATGTTTGGGAAGTTTTATAAAGATCTTTTCTTAGAATTTTCAACGTGTTTTTAAAAGATTTCCGGGTTGGGTTGTTTCAGATGTCCTCCAACTATGCGAGATAATTTAGAAGGCTGGAGGTGGTTAACTTTTGATGACTGCAATTTTGAAGTGAAGCATAGGTGGAAGTTTAAGCAGTTAACGTCAGTTTCTGGTTTGGCGTTTACTTTGGAACAAGTAATTGCAGAGATTTGTTCCATACTCTCTAGTTTTTAGAAGCAAATGTTGTCATCAAGGATTACAATCATTTCTCTATTTTGCGGGTACAGAAGGTAGTTGTGTGGAGGTGGTTCTGTTCTGACCCGACAGATCAATCACAGAGACATGATGCCTTTGCTGTTGTCATATTCCTGTATGGTTTCTCTATGGAAATGACAGATAAAAGAACATTCTATTCATCTCGTCACTGGAGCTCTCCTATCTTTTTTCTCTGTTCAAGCTTGAGGTCAAGCTTATTTTCAAAGGTGGGAACATACATGAGAATATATATCTGCTGGTTGCTTGTTGAAGTGCTGACTTGGCTGTAATCATCAGGCCGAGAGACTAATCTTCTCGAAGAAAGTGATAGAAAACAGAGGGAATCTACATAATGGATTATATATTGGTGGGTACAAGTTGTGAGTTGTTGATGAACCCCTAGGGAACGACCACTATAATTTATGCTTCGAACGGAACTGGTGATAATGGAATTGTGGAATGAAGTCGAATATGGAATAATGAACTTCAGTGTAGGATCTGCGGAATGATCAAACACTTGTGTAGAAGCGCCCTGAATCGTACAACTCATCGTGCAGACTTTATCCAAGGGCAATACGATGTTCCGAAGAACAAAGGATTCAACAAGATTAAAGAGAAAGTTTTTTCTTAATTAAAAATGTTGAATGATTATTCCAAATGCATAAATAGCTTCTTAATAGTAAATTTGGTCGAAATCTAGTTACTGAAATTGAAGATAACCAAGTTTCAATTCAACCAACTTTGCTAGATCCTAAATTTTGAGAAACCGATACATTTAATAGCCTTGTTGACTCCTTGACCAGTAGCCACGACCTTGACTCTGAACAATGAAGAATATACTCCTAAAATGGGCCAAGATATGTATCTTTGAAGCCTGGTCGAAACTGATTGAGAAGTGGTCCGAACAGCTATGTCGACATTTATTTCGGTTAGCTCATGGTTGATCTTTGTTGTTTCTGACATTTTCTCAGTTTCTTCTCTATATTCTTTTCATATAACCCAAACAAAAGACAAATCCCATATTTAAAAGCATAACACGACCAGAAACAGCCCATATATGCTTCTCACGATCCAATACTTCATGGATCATACTGATTGGGCTCATAGACAGCCCGTTAAGCTAAGGTAAAATCAGATGCTTAGCTGGTTCTTACCTTTATTTACATTCCTTAGCATGGCTGCTGGTCATGGTTACATCATCCCCTCTATTATTAAGAGGATTTATCCTCAAATAGGATGATAGAACCGACCTTGTCTTGCTTCCAATTTGTCTTTACATCAACCAAGGTGTTTCTTTTGCTCCTGTGCACACACACCTCTATTCATGGATCAAATATGAAGTGTTGTAGCCCATTTACATGTCTCAAATGCTCCATGAGGCTGTTCTTAATCCAAATAATTGGTTTGATCAGAAATTCACAAACAAATGGTTCATGAAATGCACCTGAACTGCAAACCATTGTGTTCTTCTTCTCATGAGCAACTTCTGATCCATTAGAAACCACTTCTTCAGCCACGTTTTGGACAGGTATTAGAACACTTACAGGCTTTGGTTCCTCCTCTTGAGGCAGCTGATCTGCTGAGTGGATTTCCTGGACAGAATTGAACGGTTCTGGTTCAACGGATGGACGTGGGGATGAAGGAGGACGTGTGACTGTGAGCCTTTGATGTACATGCTCCTTGAATCCCTGCAGTCATTTTTCCAGACCATCATTCCTCCTCTTTTCAGTTCTGGCCGATGCAGTCTCTATGATTGGATTTGATTCTGCCTTCTTTGATCTGCTTTGTTTCATACATTGTTGAGAAGCTCCGATGTTGCTGAATTTTTCTTTTCTAGGTCGTGCCCAAGCTGTACTAGATGGATTACGCAACCTCTTCAAATCAGTTTGACCATAACACTTGGCTGCAAACCAATTCTTCAATATTGTCTTCATCTCAAACCAGCAAGAAACCTGTTGCTCTCCAGTGCGTCTTCTGGTGTTAGCAACCTGGTTCCACCAATCAAGGGCATACCTGCGCAACCCAGTAACTACAACATGAAACCTCTTCTCTGCTGTTTAGTTATAAAAGCCAAAGATCGAATCCAGCTCTTTGTCCCAGTCATTGTATGAATCTGGATCAAACTCTCCATGGAAGGATGAAATCTGAATCGAACGTTTCCTTCCTTGCAACAACTCTCTTGTTGCTTTGCGTGCTGCCTTCGCCTCGTGATTTATTTTGATCCCAAGAGACATGATCAGAAGATGAAGAGCTTTAAATGATGAAAATCCATAAACTTGTACCGAACTTCAGAGTGGTGCTTTGATACCAAATGATGAACCTCTGGGAACGGCCACTCTAATTTATGCTTCGAACGGAACTGGTGATGATGGAATTATGGAATGAAGTCGAATATGGAATGATCAACTTCAGTGTAGGATCTGCGGAATGATCAAACACTTGTGTAGAAGCGCCCTGGATCACACAGGTCACCATGCAGACATGATCCAAGAGCAATACGATGTTCCGAAGAACAAAGGATTCAACAAGATTAAAGAGAAGGTTTTTATTAAAAATGCTGAATGATTTTATTCTTGGCAACTTAGGCCTTTTTATAGTTTACAATCTGTAGAAAACAAGAATGATTATGCAGAAAATTAGAAACTTAGAAACTAGGAACAAAGACTAAGACCAAAGACTTTTGTAGAACCGAGATGTTGAATTTTGACTTGTCTTTGAAGAACTCTTGGTAAGCCACGACCAGGACTGATTCCTTGACTCCTTTCTGATATTTTTTTGGTGAAATGGGTCAGAAACAATCTGATGAAAGGCCTGGTCGAATTTGGTAAGAAACAAACCCATAAGAACTTGTTATGGGCTGAATTGTCGAAAATTGGGCCGAGACAGTTTCTGCTCCAATTGGACTAGCTTCTTCTTTATTCTTCTTAGTTTGTTTCCTGACCTAAACACAAGCCCAACTCACATATTTTCCAGTGAAATAAAAGCCCACACGTTCCATTTTGAGGCCATAGCTTTTTCTCGATCTAAAACTTCATGGATCATACCGATAAGGTCTTGAAAATACCCATTAAGCCAAACCATGATCAGTGGCTTAGCTTGGTCCTTCATTTCTCTATTTTCCTTGGCATTGATCCTGATTAGGGTTACATCAATGATTATAAACTGATTTATGAGTCCAGATCAAGCTTCTTACATCGTGATTCATTCTGGTTTTATTTGTATCAAGAAGAAATTCCCAAATCTCCAAACAGGGTAAACTGGAATCACAACGGTTAAAAGTGGGATAACTTCTTCATCATAAGTCCAATGATATTGATTCAACTTCAGGATGATTCTACACTGACTTATGAGTTCAAATCAAGCTTTTTACATCGTGATTCATTCTGGTTTTATTTGTATCAAGAAGAAATTGCCAAATCTCCAAACAGGGCAAACTGGAATCACTTCGGTTAAAAGTGGGATAACTTCTTCATCATAAGTCCAATGATATTAATTCAACTTCAGGATGATTATAAACTGATTTATGAGTCCAGATCAAGCTTCTTACATCGTGATTCATTCTGGTTTTATTTGTGTCAAGAAGAAATTGCCAAATCTCCAAACAGGGTAAACTGGAATCACTACGGTTAAAAGTGGGATAACTTCTTCATCATAAGTCCAATGATATTGATTCAACTTCAGGATGATTCTACACTGACTTATGAGTCCAAATCAAGCTTCTTACATCATGATTCATTCTGGTTTTATTTGTATCAAGAAGAAATTGCCAAATCTCCAAACAAGGCAAACTGGAATCACTTCGTTAAAAGTGGGATAACTTCTTCATCATAACTCCAATGATATTGATTCAACTTCAGGGTGATTCTACACTGATTAATGAGTCCAAATCAAGCTTCTTACATCGTGATTCATTCTGGTTTTATTGGTATCAAGAATAAATTCCCAAATCTCCAAACAGGGCAAACTGGAATCACTTCGGTTAAAAGTGGGATAACTTCTTCATCATAACTCCTATGATCTTGAGTCAACTTCAGGGTGATTCGACACTGATTTATGAGTCCAAATCAAGCTTCTAACATCGTGATTCATTCTGGTTTCATTTGTATCAAGAATAAATTGCCAAATCTCCAAACAGGGCAAACTGCAATCACTTCGGTTAAAAGTGGGATAACTTCTTCATCATAAGTCCAATGATATTGATTCAACTTCAGGATGATTCTACACTGATTTATGAGTCCAAATCAAGCTTCTTACATCGTGATTCATTCTGGTTTTATTTGTATCAAGAAGAAATTGCCAAATCTTCAAACAGGGCAAACTGGAATCACTACGGTTAAAAGTGGGATAACTTCTTCATCATAAGTCCAATGATATTGATTCAAATTCAGGATGATTCTACACTGATTTATGAGTCCAAATCAAGCTTCTTACAACGTGATTCATTCTGGTTTTAATGGTATCAAGAATAAGTTGCGAAATCTCCAAAGAGGGCAAACTGGAATCACTTCGGTTAAAAGTGGGATAACTTCTTCATCATAAGTCCAATGATATTGATTCAACTTCAGGGTGATTCTACACTGATTAATGAGTCCAAATCAAGCTTCTTACATCGTGATTCATTCTGGTTTTATTAGTATCAAGAATAAATTCCTAAATCTCCAAACATGGTAAACTAGAATCACTACGGTTAAAAGTGGGATAACTTCTTCATCATAAGTCCAATGATATTGATTCAACTTCAGGATGATTCTACACTGATTTATGAGTCCAAATCAAGCTTCTTACATCGTGATTCATTCTCGTTTTATTGGTATCAAGAATAAATTCCCAAATCTCCAAACAGGGCAAACTGGAATCACTTCGGTTAAAAGTGGGATAACTTCTTCATCATAACTCCTATGATCTTGAGTCAACTTCAGGGTGATCCGACACTGATTTATGAGTCCAGATCAAGTTTCTTACATCGTGATTCATTCTGGTTTTATTTGTATCAAGAAGAAATTGTCAAATCTCCAAACAGGGTAAACTGGAATCACTACGGTTAAAAGTGGGATAACTTCTTCATCATAAGTCCAATTATATTGATTCAACTTCAGGATGATTCTACACAGACTTATGAGCCCAAATAAAGCTTCTTACATCTTGATTCATTCTGGTTTTATTTGTATCAAGAAGAAATTGCCAAATCTCCAAACAAGGCAAACTGGAATCACTTCGGTTAAAAGTGGGATAACTTCTTCATCATAACTCCAATGATATTGATTCAACTTCAGGGTAATTCTACACTGATTAATGAGTCCAAATCAAGCTTCTTACATCGTGATTCATTCTGTTTTATTAGTATCAAGAATAAATTCCCAAATCTCCAAACAGGGCAAACTGGAATCACTTCGGTTAAAAGTGGGATAACTTCTTCATCATAAGTCCAATGATCTTGAGTCAACTTCAGGGTGATTCGACACTGATTTATAAGTCCAAATCAAGCTTCTTACATCGTGATCCATTCTCGTTTTATTAGTATCAAGAAGAAATTACCAAATCTCCAAATAGAGCAAACTGGAATCACTACGGTTAAAAGTGGGATAGCTTCTTCATCATAACTCCAATGATATTGATTCAACTTCAGGGTGATTCTACACTGATTAATGAGTCCAAATCAAGCTTCTTACATCATGATTATGATGCGTCCCTAGGATGCTCTTTGGTTGATGGGAATGGATAGATCCTTGCAAGAACGAATCAGAGACTCAAGTCCTTCAAGGTTTGTGGATTGAATGGTGACACAAGAGGGATGGATGATCTCTTGATACTCCTAGATGAATAACTCGGATATAACATACCAAATTAGACACCCTTAGGTCTCTGGATATTACACACCCGACTCGACACACTTTCTAGAGAGAGAACCGTCAAGGAGAAAAGATACTTGTTTATTGAAAGTTGGATGAGTACAATAGGGTTTAGAGACCCATTTAAATAAGAAACCAGAGAACATGATCTCTAGGGTTTCGACAATAAGCAAAAAAGGAAACTATAGTTTATGCTTTAAAAAGAAATAAAATGTAACATCTTTTAGTCTTGGACCGAGATAGGGCCTAAGTGATGTGAAGACAAGTTGTGGCCTCGTTAAAAACCTTCCTCCGGAAAACCTCATGGGACAAAACCAAAAGCAAGGAAAAGAGCACGCACCCCATGTCTTGCCTAGACACTAACTCAGCTTGATGTAGAGATGGCTTGAATGGTGATCAAGACATCTCGGATCAGACCTTGTCCAAGACTTTCTTGTTGTGGATGTGAAGTGAGTAATCCAACAACATTCTCTTTGAGCTTCTTGACTCTGGAACGAGTCATGGGACCTTCAGGAATGGCTAGAGCATCATCACCAGACTGCTGGTGCAATGTGGCTTCATATGGCTCATCTAGACTCTCCTTGTTCTCCTTAGTGATCCGGTCCATGATCACATCATCCCCTCCCTCTTGAAAAGGATTTGTCCTCAAATCAGGTTCATCTACACCAAAAGGAGCCAAGTCAGTGACATTGAAGCTATTTGATACATCATACTTACCTTGGAGATCAAGTTTGTAGGCATTGTCATTGATCTTGTGGATGATCTCGAAGGGTCCATCAACCCTTGGCATCAGCTTGGACTTCCTCTCGTTGGGGAACCTATCCTTCCTCAGGTGCAACCAAACTTGGTCACCAATTTCAAAGGTTCTCACACGTCTCCCCTTGTTAGCTTGCTTCTCATAAAGCTTGGTCTTCTGCTCAATGTTTTGTCTAGCCTTCTCATGGATCCGTTGGACCATCTCTGCTTTCTTCTTGCCATCTAGACTGATCCTTTCACACTCAGGTAAAGGCATTAGATCCAAAGGAGATGTGGGATTGAACCCATAAACAATCTCAAAAGGTGAATACTTAGAAGCAGAATGCATAGCATGATTGTATGCAAATTCACAGTGTGGTAAGTATTCTTCCCATGTCCTTAAGTTCTTTTTAATGAATGCACGCAGGAGTGTTCCTAAGGTTCTATTGACTACTTCAGTTTGTCCATCAGTTTGTGGATGACATGTAGTAGAAAACAACAGTTTAGTGCCTAGCTTAGACCAAAGTGTCTTCCAGAAGTAACTAAGAAACTTAGTGTCCCTATCAAAAACTATAGTCCTAGGCATGCCATGCAAACGAACAACCTCTTTAAAGAACAAGTTAGCAACGTGCAATGCATCATCAGTCTTATGACATGCTATGAAGTGTGCCATCTTAGAGAACCTATCAACAACCACAAAGATTGAATCCTTTCCTGTTCTAGTTCTAGGTAAACCAACAATAAAGTCCATGGAAATGTCATTCCAGGGATGGTGTGGAATGGGTAAAGGAGTATACAAACCCTGGGATTGGACTTGGGACTTAGCATGCTTGCAAGTAGCACACCTCCCACAGATTCTTTCCACATCTCTCTTCATGTGCGGCCAATAGAAGTGATCCTGCAAAACTTTTAAGGTCTTGGCAATCCCAAAGTGTCCCATTAGACTGCCCCCATGGGATTCCCTGACAAAAAGATCTCTCAAAGAGCAATTAGGCACACACAATCTATTGTCATAAAACAAGTAGCCTTCTTTTCTAAAGTAATGCCCTGCAGCAAACTTAGCACAAGAAGCACACGCTTCCTTGAAATCAAGATCAGCGGAGGAGTATTACCAGGAGATGGAGTTACTCATGCTGAGGGCTAGCATATCAGAAGATAGAGAAGCAACCATGTCAAGGTTCCTTTGTGGTTTAAACCGAGAGATACAAGACAATGTTGAGATGCAACATTATGTGGAGCTTGAAGAGATGCTACACAAGGCTATTCTTGTGGAGCAACAGCTCAAGAGGAGGGGACATTCACGCACCCAATATGGCTCTAACCGGTTACACAACACCAAGGAAGAGAAGTCACCTTATCCTAAGGAGTCTAAACCGTTCCAGAAGGATAACAAGTCCTATCCAAGAGAAGAGACCAAACCAAGCAGTGCTCTTGACAAGGGCAAAGGCAAGGTTGAGGCTTCTAGTTCCAGAGCTCGTGATGTCAAGTGTTTCAAGTGCCAAGGAAGAGGTCATTATTCCAATGAATGTACCAACAAGAGAGTCATGATCTTGCTGGAAAATGGAGAGTATGCCTCAGAAGATGACAACACCGAGTCTGACCAAGAAGACACTGAAGAAGAACATGAAGAAGGACCAGTCCAGGGGAAGCTTTTAGTAGCTAGAAGGCTTCTAAGCTTGCAAAACAAGGCTGAGGAGCTAGAGCAACGTGAGAACCTCTTCTACACCCGGTGCTTGGTCCAAGGAAAAATGTGCAGCCTCATTGTTGATGGAGGTAGTTGTGTGAATGCTGCGAGTGAAACAATGGTCCAGAAGTTGGGATTGAAGGTTCAGAAACATCCCAAGCCTTACCGGTTACAATGGCTGAATGAAGAAGGCACCATGAAGGTTTCAAGTCAAGTGCTTATTCCCTTAGCCATTGGGAGATATGAAGATGAAGTCTTGTGTGATGTGTTGCCTATGCAAGCTGGTCACATACTTTTTGGAAGACCCTGGCAATCTGATCGCCGAGTTATCCATGATGGATTCACCAACAAGCACTCCTTTGAGTTCAAGGGACGCAAGACCACCCTGGTTCCCTTGACACCCAAGGAAGTACAACAAGATCAGATTCAACTCCAAAAGAAGAAGGAGATTGATCTAAAACCGGCTGGAACTAAGCAGCCAAACTTCTATGCTAACATGGGTGATATCAAAAGGACTCTCAACTCTAAACAATCTGCTATCTTACTTGTGTTTAAAGAAACTCTTTTGAACTTAACAGATTCTACACCGGTGTATCCGAGTGAAATGGTTTCTCTTTTGCAGGAGTTTCAAGATGTATTTCTAGAAGACAATCCCATTGGTTTACCACCTTTGAGAGGGATTGAGCACCAGATAGACTTTGTTCCAGGATCTACACTTCCAGACCGTCCAGCATACAGAACCAACCCGGTTGAGACCAAGGAGTTGCAAAGACAAGTAGAGGAACTCATGGAGAAGGGCTATATCCAAGAGAGTTTGAGCCCATGTGCTGTACCAGTGCTCCTAGTGCCTAAGAAGGATGGTACATGGCGTATGTGTGTTGATTGTAGATCAATCAACAACATCACAGTGAAGTATCGCCACCCTATCCCTAAACTTGATGATATGCTTGATGAGTTACATGGTTCTTGCATCTTTTCTAAGATTGATTTAAAAAGTGGTTATCATCAGATTAGGATGAAAGAAGTAGATGAATGGAAAACTGCATTCAAAACTAAACATGGATTATATGAGTGGTTAGTTATGCCATTTGGAATACCACTTGATGCGTCCCTAGGATGCTCTTTGGTTGATGGGAATGGATAGATCCTTGGGTAAATTTCCTCAGCCGGTGGTGCAAGTCTCTGTGGTAATGGCTTGGAACAAACCTCTTGCGCATGATAGACTTCATCTCTGTCCAAGTCTCAATTGGTTCCTCTCCATTCCTCCTACGAGTTGTGATGTACTGATCCCACCAACTCAAAGCATAGTCATAGAACTCAGTGGCAGCAATCTGAATCTTCTTGTGGTTTGTGTACTGCTTACACTGAAAGACTAACTCAATCTTCTTCTCCCACTCAAGGTAGGCATCCGGATCAGCTTTGCCATGGAATGGGGGTATCTTGATCTTCAAACCAGCAAGCTCATCTCCCTGGTTCATCCTTCTCTCTTGGACACGCCTAGGTCTTCTTGAGGATGAACTGAGGTGCTCATACTCGTTGTCAGTCTCCTCATAACCATCATGTTCTTGGCGAGTTGCATGAGGTCTCTCTTCTCTCCTAGTCTCTCGGTTTGGCACTTGACTAGTAGCTCTCCTGATGTCTTCTCTGAGCTCTCTCCGGATGTCATTGAGGTTGGTCCTCATCATCTCGGTCATGGTTGCCAACATGTTCTGGTTGAGTTGATTTGTCATAGCCTCCATGAGAAGCTTGTTCTTCCTGACGAGTGCATCTTCTTCTTCAGACTCGGAGCCCATGCTTCCTGCACAAAGGTAAACAAAATAAACAGTAAAAGATTTCTAGGAAACAAGACAAGCAAAAAGGAAAAAAAAAGGAAAAGGAAACAAGCTTGTTTTGCAAGACAAAAGCAAAAAGGAGAATCAGCTAGGTTAAAAGGAAAAGGTTCAAGCAAAAAGGAAAAACCTCTAAACTTTTTCCTAATCTCTTCTAAGGTTTTCTAGCACCCTAAGAACCTTAATCTACTCGTGTTCAAGGTGATAAACAAGTTAAACAGATGAACAAAGTGATCGACAAAGGTGAGACATGCGGCTAGGGTTCTTCTCTCTCTAGGGTTTCCGCAAAAACCAAAAAAGGAAAGCTTAAAAATCCTTGTCTAATCTCTTATGCAACTCGAGCAGCCCTAAACAAATTAGTTCTACTGCTTATTCAAGGTGATAGAGATGAAACACGGATGAAACAACAAGAAAACAAGAGAGGATAACAAGTACTTCCCAATCAAAGTTGCTCTGATACCACTTGATGCGTCCCTAGGATGCTCTTTGGTTGATGGGAATGGATAGATCCTTGCAAGAACGAATCAGAGACTCAAGTCCTTCAAGGTTTGTGGATTGAATGGTGACACAAGAGGGATGGATGATCTCTTGATACTCCTAGATGAATAACTCGGATATGACACACCAAATTAGACACCCTTAGTCTCTGGATATTACACACCAGACTCGACACACTTTCTAGAGAAAGAGCCGTCAAGGAGAAAAGATACTTGTTTATTGAAAGTTGGATGAGTACAATAGGGTTTAGAGACCCATTTAAATAAGAAACCAGAGAACATGCTCTCTAGGGTTTCGACAATAAGCAAAAAAGGAAACTATAGTTTATGCTTTAAAAAGAAATAAAATGTAACATCTTTTAGTCTTGGACCGAGATAGGGCCTAAGTGATGTGAAGACAAGTTGTGGCCTCGTTAAAAACCTTCCTCCGGAAAACCTCATGGGACAAAACCAAAAGCAAGGAAAAGAGCACGCACCCCATGTCTTGCCTAGACACTAACTCAGCTTGATGTAGAGATGGCTTGAATGGTGATCAAGACATCTCGGATCAGACCTTGTCCAAGACTTTCTTGTTGTGGATGTGAAGTGAGTAATCCAACAACATTCTCTTTGAGCTTCTTGACTCTGGAACGAGTCATGGGACCTTCAAGAATGGCTAGAGCATCATCACCAGACTGATGGTGCAATGTGGCTTCATATGGCTCATCTAGACTCTCCTTGTTCTCCTTAGTGATCCGGTCCATGATCACATCAGATTCATTCTGGTTTTATTTGTATCAAGAAGAAATTGCCAAATCTCCAAACATGGCAAACCGGAATAACTACGGTTAAAAGTGGGATAACTTATTCATCATAAGTCCAATGATATTGATTCAACTTCAGGATGATTCTACACTGATTTATGAGTCCAAATCATGCTTCTTACATCGTGATTCATTCTGGTTTTATTGGTATCAAGAATAAATTCCCAAATCTCCAAACAGGGCAAACTGGAATCACTTCGGTTAAAAGTGAGATAACTTCTTCATCATAACTCCTATGATCTTGAGTCAACTTCAGGGTGATTCGACACTGATTTATGAGTCCAAATCAAGCTTCTTACATCGTAATTCATTCTGGTTTCATTTGTATCAAGAATTAATTGCCAAATCTCCAAACAGGACAAACTGGAATCACTTCGGTTAAAAGTGGGATAACTTCTTCATCATAAGTCCAACGATATTGATTCAACTTCAGGATGATTCTACACTGATTTATGAGTCCAAATCAACCTTCTTACATCGTGATTCATTCTGGTTTTATTTGTATCAAGAAGAAATTGCCAAATCTCCAAACAGGGCAAACTGGAGTCACTACGGTTAAAAGTGGGATTACTTCTTCATCATAAGTCCAATGATATTGATTCAACTTCAGGATGATTCTACACTAATTTATGAGTCCAAATCAAGCTTCTTACATCGTGATTCATTCTGGTTTTAATGGTATCAAGAATAAGTTGCCAAATCTCCAAAGAGGGCAAACTGGAATCACTTCGGTTAAAAGTGGGATAACTTCTTCATCATAAGTCCAATGATATTGATTCAACTTCAGGATGATTCTACACTGATTTATGAGTCCAAATCAAGCTTCTTACGTCGTGATTCATTCTGGTTTTATTTGTATCAAAAAGAAATTGTCAAATCTCCAAACAGGGCAAACTGGAATCACTACGGTTAAAAGTGGGATAACTTCTTCATCATAAGTCCAATGATATTTATTCAAATTCAGGATGATTCTACACTGATTTATGAGTCCAAATCAAGCTTCTTACAACGTGATTCATTCTTGTTTTAATGGTATCAAGAATAAGTTGTGAAATCTACAAAGAGGGCAAACTGGAATCACTTCGGTTAAAAGTGGGATAACTTCTTCATCATAAGTCCAATGATATTGATTCAACTTCAGGGTGATTCTACACTGATTAATGAGTCCAAATCAAGTTTCTTACATCGTGATTCATTCTGGTTTTATTAGTATCAAGAATAAATTCTTAAATCTCCAAACAGGGTAAACTAGAATCACTACGGTTAAAAGTGGGATAACTTCTTCATCATAAGTCCAATGATATTGATTCAACTTCAGGATGATTCTACACTGATTTATGAGTCCAAATCAAGCTTCTTACATCGTGATTCATTCTCGTTTTATTGGTATCAAAAATAAATTCCCAAATCTCCAAACAGGGCAAACTTGAATCACTTCGGTTAAAAGTGGGATAACTTCTTCATCATAACTCTTATGATCTTGAGTCAACTTCAGGGTGATCCGACACTGATTTATGAGTCCAGATCAAGTTTCTTACATCGTGATTCATTCTGGTTTTATTAGTATCAAGAAGAAATTGTCAAATCTCCAAACAGGATAAACTGGAATCACTACGGTTAAAAGTGGGATAACTTCTTCATCATAAGTCCAATGATATTGATTCAACTTCAGGATGATTGTACACAGACTTATGAGCCCAAATCAAGCTTCTTACATCTTGATTCATTCTGGTTTTATTTGTATCAAGAAAAAATTGCCAAATCTCCAAACAAGGCAAACTGGAATCACTTAGGTTAAAAGTGGGATAACTTCTTCATCATAACTCCAATGATATTGATTCAACTTCAGGATGATTCTACACTGATTTATGAGTCCAAATCAAGCTTCTTACATCGTGATTCATTCTGGTTTTATTGGTATCAAGAATAAATTCCCAAATCTCCAAACAGGGCAAACTGGAATCACTTCGGTTAAAAGTGGGATAACTTCTTCATCATAACTCCTATTATCTTGAGTCAACTTCAGGGTGATTCGACACTTATTTACGAGTCCAAATCAAGCTTCTTACATCGTGATTCATTCTGGTTTTATTAGTATCAAGAAGAAATTGCCAAATCTCCAAACAGGGCAAACTGGAATCACTTCGGTTAAAAGTGGGATAACTTCTTCATCATAACTCCAATGATATTGATTCAACTTCAGGGTGATTCTACGCTGATTAATGAGTACAAATCAAGCTTCTTACATCGTGATTCACTCTGGTTTTATTAGTATCAAGAATAAATTCTCAAATCTCCAAACAGGACAAACTGGAATCACTTCGGTTAAAAGTGGGATAACTTCTTCATCATAAGTCCAATGATATTGATTCCACTTTAGGGTGATTCGACACTGATTTATGAGTCCAGATCAAGTTTCTTACATCGTGATTCATTCTGTTTTTATTAGTATCAAGAAGAAATTGCAAAATCTCCAAACAGGGTAAACTGGAATCACTACGGTTAAAAGTGGGATAACTTCTTCATCATAAGTCCAATGATATTGATTCAACTTCAGGGTGATTCTACACTGATTAATGAGTCCAAATCAAGCTTCTTAAATCGTGATTCATTCTAGTTTTATTAGTATCAAGAATAAATTTCCAAATCTCCAAACAGGGTAAACTGGAATCACTACAGTTAAAAGTGGGATAACTTCTTCATCATAAGTCCAATGATATTGATTCAACTTCAGGATGATTATAAACTGATTTATGAGTCCAGATCAAGCTTCTTACATCGTGATTCATTCTGGTTTTATTTGTATCAAGAAGAAATTGCCAAATCTCCAAACAGGATAAACTGGAATCACTACAGTTAAAAGTGGGATAACTTCTTCATCATAAGTCCAATGATATTGATTCAACTTCAAGATGATTCTACACTGATTTATGAGTCCAAATCAAGCTTCTTACATCGTGATTCATTCTGGTTTTATTGGTATCAAGAATAAATTTCCAAATCTCCAAACAGGGCAAACTGGAATCACTTCGGTTAAAAGTGGGATAACTTCTTCATCATAACTCCTATGATCTTGAGTCAACTTCAGGGTGATTCGACACTGATTTATGAGTCCAGATCAAGTTTCTTACATCGTGATTCATTCTGGTTTTATTAGTATCAAGAAGAAATTGCCAAATCTCCAAACAGGGTAAACTGGAATCACTACGGTTAAAAGTGGGATAACTTCTTCAGCATAAGTCCAATGATATTGATTCAACTTCAGGGTGATTCTACACTGATTAATGAGTCCAAATCAAGCTTCTTACATCGTGATTCATTCTGGTTTTATTAGTATCAAGAATAAATTCCCAAATCTCCAAACAGGGCAAACTCGAATCACTTCGGTTAAAAGTGGGATAACTTCTTCATCATAAGTCCAATGATATTGATTCAACTTCAGGATGATTATAAACTGATTTATGAGTCCAGATCAAGCTTCTTACATCGTGATTCATTCTTGTTTTATTTGTATAAAGAAGAAATTCCCAAATCTCCAAACAGGGTAAACTGGAATCACTACGGTTAAAAGTGGGATAACTTCTTCATCATAAGTCCAATGATATTGACTCAACTTCAGGATGATTCTACACTGATTTATGAGTCCAAATCAAGCTTCTTACATCGTGATTCATTCTGGTTTTATTTGTATCAAAAAGAAATTGCCAAATCTCCAAACAGGGCAAACTGGAATCACTACGGTTAAAAGTGGGATAACTTCTTCATCATAAGTCCAATGATATTGATTCAAATTCAGGATGATTCTACACTGATTTATGAGTCCAAATCAAGCTTCTTACAACGTGATTCATTCTGGTTTTAATGGTATCAAGAATAAGTTGCGAAATCTCCAAAGAGGGCAAACTGGAATCACTTCGGTTAAAAGTGGGATAACTTCTTCATCATAAGTCCAATGATATTGATTCAACTTCAGGGTGATTCTACACTGATTAATGAGTCCAAATCAAGTTTCTTACATCGTGATTCATTCTTGTTTTATTAGTATCAAGAATAAATTCCTAAATCTCCAAACAGGGTAAACAAGAATCACTACGGTTAAAAGTGGGATAACTTCTTCATCATAAGTCCAATGATATTGATTCAACTTCAGGATGATTCTACACTGATTTATGAGTCCAAATCAAGCTTCTTACATCGTGATTCATTCTGGTTTTAATGGCATCAAGAATAAGTTGCGAAATCTCCAAAGAGGGCAAACTGGAATCACTTCGGTTAAAAGTGGGATAACTTCTTCATCATAAGTCCAATGATATTGATTCAACTTCAGGGTGATTCTACACTGATTAATGAGTCCAAATCAAGTTTCTTACATCGTGATTCATTCTGGTTTTATTAGTATCAAGAATAAATTACTAAATCTCCAAACAGGGTAAACTAGAATCACTACGGTTAAAAGTGGGATAACTTCTTCATCATAAGTCCAATGATATTGATTCAACTTCAGGATGATTCTACACTGATTTATGAGTCCAAATCAAGCTTCTTACATCGTGATTCATTCTCGTTTTATTGGTATCAAGAATAAATTCCCAAATCTCCAAACAGGGCAAACTGGAATCACTTCGGTTAAAAGTGGGATAACTTCTTCATCATAACTCTTATGATCTTGAGTCAACTTCAGGGTGATCCGACACTGATTTATGAGTCCAGATCAAGTTTCTTACATCGTGATTCATTCTGGTTTTATTAGTATCAAGAAGAAATTGTCAAATCTCCAAACAGGATAAACTGGAATCTCTACGGTTAAAAGTGGGATAACTTCTTCATCATAAGTCCAATGATATTGATTCAACTTCAGGATGATTGTACACAGACTTATGAGCCAAAATCAAGCTTCTTACATCTTGATTCATTCTGGTTTTATTTGTATCAAGAAAAAATTGCCAAATCTCCAAACAAGGCAAAATGGAATCACTTCGGTTAAAAGTGGGATAACTTCTTCATCATAACTCCAATGATATTGATTCAACTTCAGGGTAATTCTACACTGATTAATGAGTCCAAATCAAGCTTCTTACATCGTGATTCATTCTGGTTTTATTAGTATCAAGAATAAATTGCCAAATCTCCAAACAGGACAAATTGGAATCACTTCGGTTAAAAGTGGGATAACTTCTTCATCATAAGTCCAATGATATTGATTCAACTTCAGGATGATTCTACACTGATTTATGAGTCCAAATCAAGCTTCTTACATCGTGATTCATTCTGGTTTTATTGGTATCAAGAATAAATTCCAAATCTCCAAACAGGGCAAACTGGAATCACTTCGGTTAAAAGTGGGATAACTTCTTCATCATAACTCCTATGATCTTGAGTCAACTTCAGGGTGATTCGACACTTATTTATGAGTCCAAATCAAGCTTCTTACATCGTGATTCATTCTGGTTTTATTAGTATCAAGAAGAAATTGCCAAATCTCCAAACAGGGCAAACTGGAATCACTTCGGTTAAAAGTGGGATAACTTCTTCATCATAACTCCAATGATATTGATTCAACTTCAGGGTGATTCTACACTGATTAATGAGTACAAATCAAGCTTCTTACATCGTGATTCATTCTGGTTTTATTAGTATCAAGAATAAATTCTCAAATCTCCAAACAGGACAAACTGGAATCACTTCGGTTAAAAGTGGGATAACTTCTTCATCATAAGTCCAATGATATTGATTCAACTTCAGGGTGATTCTACACTGATTTATGAGTCCAGATCAAGTTTCTTACATCGTGATTCATTCTGGTTTTATTAGTATCAAGAAGAAATTGCAAAATCTCCAAACAGGGCAAACTGGAATCACTACGGTTAAAAGTGGGATAACTTCTTCATCATAAGTCCAATGATATTGATTCAACTTCAGGGTGATTCTACACTGATTAATGAGTCCAAATCAAGCTTCTTAAATTGAGATTCATTCTGGTTTTATTAGTATCAAGAATAAATTTCCAAATCTCCAAACAGGGTAAACTGGAATCACTACGGTTAAAAGTGGGATAACTTCTTCATCATAAGTCCAATGATATTGATTCAACTTCAGGGTGATTCTACACTGATTTATGAGTCCAAATCAAGCTTCTTACATCGTGATTCATTCTGGTTTTATTTGTATCAAGAAGAAATTCCCAAATCTCCAAACAGGGTAAACTGGAATCACTACGGTTAAAAGTGGGATAACTTCTTCATCATAAGTCCAATGATATTGATTCAACTTCAGGATGATTCTACACTGATTTATGAGTCCAAATCAAGCTTCTTACATCGTGATTCATTCTGGTTTTATTGGTATCAAGAATAAATTCCCAAATCTCCAAACATGGCAAACTGGAATCACTTCGGTTAAAAGTGGGATAACTTCTTCATCATAACTCCTATGATCTTGAGTCAACTTCAGGGTGATTCGACACTGATTTATGAGTCCAAATCAAGCTTCTTACATCGTGATTCATTCTGGTTTCATTTGTATCAAGAATAAATTGCCAAATCTCCAAACAGGGCAAACTGGAATCACTTCGGTTAAAAGTGGGATAACTTCTTCATCATAAGTCCAATGATATTGATTCAACTTCAGGATGATTCTACACTGATTTATGAGTCCAAATCAAGCTTCTTACATCGTGATTCATTCTGGTTTTATTGTATCAAGAAGAAATTGCCAAATCTCCAAACAGGGCAAACTGGAATCACTACGGTTAAAAGTGGGATAACTTCTTCATCATAAGTCCAATGATATTGATTCAAATTCAGGATGATTCTACACTGATTTATGAGTCCAAATCAAGCTTCTTACAACGTGATTCATTCTGGTTTTAATGGTATCAAGAATAAGTTGCCAAATCTCCAAAGAGGGCAAACTGGAATCACTTCGGTTAAAAGTGGGATAACTTCTTCATCATAAGTCCAATGATATTGATTCAACTTCAGGGTGATTCTACACTGATTATGAGTCCAAATCAAGCTTCTTACATCGTGATTCATTCTGGTTTTATTAGTATCAAGAATAAATTCCCAAATCTCCAAACATGGCAAACTGGAATCACTTCGGTTAAAAGTGGGATAACTTCTTCATCATAAGTCCAATGATATTGATTCAACTTCAGGATGATTCTACACTGATTTATGAGTCCAAATCAAGCTTCTTACATCGTGATTCATTCTGGTTTTATTGTATCAAGAATAAATTGCCAAATCTCCAAACAGGGCAAACTGGAATCACTTCGGTTAAAAGTGGGATAACTTCTTCATCATAACTCCAATGATATTGATTCAACTTCAGGGTGATTCTACACTGATTAATGAGTCCAAATCAAGCTTCTTACATCGTGATTCATTCTGGTTTTATTAGTATCAAGAATAAATTCCCAAATCTCCAAACAGGACAAACTGGAATCACTTCGGTTAAAAGTGGGATAACTTCTTCATCATAACTCATATGATCTTGAGTCAACTTCTGGGTGATTCGACACTGATTTATGAGTCCAAATCAAGCTTCTTACATTGTGATTCATTCTGGTTTTATTAATATCAAGAAGAAATTGCCAAATCTCCAAACAGGGCAAACTGGAATCACTTCGATTAAAAGTGGGATAACTTCTTCATCATAATTCCTATGATCCTGAGTCAACTTCAGGGTGATTCTACACTGATTTATGAGTCCAAATCAAGTTTCTTACATCGTGATTCATTCTGGTTTTATTAGTATCAAGAAGAAATTGCCAAATCTCCAAACAGGGCAAACTGGAATCACTTCGGTTAAATGTTGGATAACTTCTTCATCATAACTCCAATGATATTGATTCAACTTCAGGGTGATTCTACACTGATTAATGAGTCCAAATCAAGCTTCTTACATCGTGATTCATTCTGGTTTTATTAGTATCAAGAATAAATTGCCAAATCTCCAAACAGGGCAAACTGGAATCACTTCGGTTAAAAGTGGGATAACTTCTTCATCATAATTCCTATGATCCTGAGTCAACTTCAGGGTGATTCTACACTGATTTATGAGTCCAAATCAAGCTTCTTACATCGTGATTAATTCTGATTTTATTAGAATCAAGAAGAAATTGCCAAATCTCCAAACAGGGCAAACTGGAATCACTTCGGTTAAAAGTGGGATAACTTCTTCATCATAACTCTTATGATCTTGAGTCAACTTCAGGGTGATTCGACACTGATTTATGAGTCCAAATCAAGCTTCTTACATCGTGATTCATTCTGGTTTTATTAGTATCAAGAAGAAATTGCCAAATCTCCAAACAGGGCAAACTGGAGTCACTTCGGTTAAAAGTGGGATAACTTCTTCATCATGACTCCAATGATATTGATTCAACTTCAGGGTGATTCTACACTGATTAATGAGTCCAAATCAAGCTTCTTACATCGTGATTCATTCTGGTTTTATTAGTTTCAAGAATAAATTGCCAAATCTCCAAACAGGGCAAACTGGAATCACTTCGGTTAAAAGTGGGATAACTTCTTCATCATAAGTCCAATGATATTGATTCAACTTCAGGATGATTCTACACTGATTTATGAGTCCAAATCAAGCTTCTTACATCATGATTCATTCTAGTTGTATTAGTATCAAGAATGAATTCCCAAATCTCCAAACAGGACAAACTGGAATCACTTCGGTTAAAAGTGGGATAACTTCTTCATCATAACTCATATGATCTTGAGTCAACTTCTGGGTGATTCGACACTGATTTATGAGTCCAAATCAAGCTTCTTACATTGTGATTCATTCTGGTTTTATTAATATCAAGAAGAAATTGCCAAATCTCCAAACAGGGCAAACTGGAATCACTTCGATTAAAAGTGGGATAACTTCTTCATCATAATTCCTATGATCCTGAGTCAACTTCAGGGTGATTCTACACTGATTTATGAGTCCAAATCAAGTTTCTTACATCGTGATTCATTCTGGTTTTATTAGTATCAAGAAGAAATTGCCAAATCTCCAAACATGGCAAACTGGAATCACTTCGGTTAAATGTTGGATAACTTCTTCATCATAAGTCCAATGATATTGATTCAACTTCAGGGTGATTCTACACTGATTAATGAGTCCAAATCAAGCTTCTTACATCGTGATTCATTCTGGTTGTATTAGTATCAAGAATAAATTCCCAAATCTCCAAACAGGACAAACTGGAATCACTTCGGTTAACAGTGGGATAACTTCTTCATCATAACTCCTATGATCTTGAGTCAACTTCAGGGTGATTCGACACTGATTTATGAGTCCAAATCAAGCTTCTTACATCGTGATTCATTCAGGTTTTATTAGTATCAAGAAGAAATTGCCAAATCTCCAAACAGGGCAAATTGGAATCACTTCGGTTAAAAGTGGGATAACTTCTTTATCATAACTCCAATGATATTGATTCAACTTCAGGATGATTCTAAACTGATTTATGAGTCCAAATAAAGTTTCTTACATCGTGATTCATTCTGGTTTTATTAGTATCAAGAAGAAATTGCCAAATCTCCAAACAGGGCAAACTGGAATCACTTCGGTTAAAAGTGGGATAACTTCTTCATCATAACTCCAATGATATTGATTCAACTTCAGGGTGATTCTACACTGATTAATGAGTCCAAATCAAGCTTCTTACATCGTGATTCATTCTGGTTTTATTAGTATCAAGAAGCAATTGCCAAATCTCCAAACATGGCAAACTTGAATCACTTCGGTTAAAAGTGGGATAACTTCTTCATCATAACTCCAATGATATTGATTCAACTTCAGGGTGATTCGAATCTGATTAATGAGTCCAAACCAAGCTTCTTAAATCGTGATTCATTCTGGTTTTATTAGTTTCAAGAATAAATTGTCAAATCACCAAACAGGGCAAACTGGAATCACTTCGGTTAAAAGTGGGATAACTTCTTCATCATAAGTCCAATGATATTGATTCAACTTCAGGATGATTCTACACTGATTTATGAGTCCAAATCAAGCTTCTTACATCATGATTCATTCTGGTTGTATTAGTATCAAGAATAAATTCCCAAATCTCCAAACAGGACAAACTGGAATCACTTCGGTTAAAAGTGGGATAACTTCTTCATCATAACTCCTTAGATCTTGAGTCAACTTCTAGGTGATTCGACACTGATTTATGAGTCCAAATCAAGCTTCTTACATTGTGATTCATTCTGGTTTTATTAGTATCAAGAAGAAATTGCCAAATCTCCAAACAGGGCAAACTGGAATCACTTCGGTTAAAAGTGGGATAACTTCTTCATCATAATTCCTATGATCCTGAGTCAACTTCAGGGTGATTCTACACTGATTTATGAGTCCAAATCAAGTTTCTTACATCGTGATTCATTCTGGTTTTATTAGTATCAAGAAGAAATTGCCAAATCTCCAAACAGGGCAAACTGGAATCACTTCGGTTAAATGTTGGATAACTTCTTCATCATAACTCCAATGATATTGATTCAACTTCAGGGTGATTCTATACTGATTAATGAGTCCAAATCAAGCTTCTTACATCGTGATTCATTCTGGTTTTATTAGTATCAAGAATAAATTGCCAAATCTCCAAACAGGGCAAACTGGAATCACTTCGGTTAAAAGTGGGATAATTGTAACGACCCGGTTATGTGAACCGAATTTTATTTTGTTTAATTTGAATTATCACTAAACCAAACTTCCCGTCATTTATGTTGATTGCTAAACGGGACCGTATATGTGTATCATATATACCTTTCTCCACGAAGAAACCTAAAACTTCATAAAAAGTTATCTCAGCCGCCTTCCTCGCTTTGTCACCACGATCCCCTTTTCTCTCCTTCTCTAGTTGCTCTTCTAACTCCATCATAAATTGTGCACTCCAGAGGAGACGTGTCATAGCCATGAAAGATTATCATTGGAGAACCCGTCCATCATTATCGACTTGCTCCCGAGGGACACCCACCACCGGAGAGGAAGCTTGTGCCACCGTATACGCCATGCCGTGTTAGAGACAAGCCACATGGTTCTTGCTTTGATATAAGTTTTGGTTGGGATTAGGTTGTGAGAGGCGTGGAGACGAGACAAGCATGACATGATCCAGAACCGTCGTAGCACACCACCAATCCACCAAAGAACCTCATCGTCTGAGTTGTCACCGTCGCTATAGGATTGATCCGAGCAGTGTAGAGCTGCCGCATCTCTTCATGATCCTTCACCATACCACTGAAGATCATAAACGTCATCACCGGAGGAAGTCATGCTATAAGAGGCCACCGTTGGTGCTTCATTCGGAGATATGTAATGCAATCGAGAGGTGTAGACGTGGAGAAGAGACGGGCCACTGTGTCATGACACTTAAGGTGCCGTTCTAGCCGTCATCAATAATGAACCATCGGACATGCAGTTCAGGTCATCGGGGTCCAAGATCCATCGTCGCAAGTAAACGCCGTGAAGGTTAAAATGTCTTCTCCTTTGTTTCTTGAGATACAAGCAAGGTTTATAGCATATTCCTAAACGTAGCTTTGCATGGGTGTAATGAATTTTCTTTCAACGTAGATTTGGATTTCTCATCCATCACTTAAAAAGAAGACGTCAGAAGAGTTAGTGGAACAAGTTACATTCAACGACATCATTAGTACGAATGAATCTTTCAACTGTTATTCGTCAGGACATCAATTTTCGAGCGTTCCAAACCTGTCTACTAACTTGGCCAAGGTGAGGGATATTCCCAAACTTCTTGTGCACGGTTTATGATTTTGAATAAACATAATTTATTTCTAATATGTTCCGTCTTCGTGAATTGAATCTATATATTAGAGGTTGTTTGTTTAGTCATTAGATTCTCTGTTAAACCGGATATAGGGTGTTAGAGGGTTCAACTTTACTTGTTCTTTGATAATTGATATTAAATATATATATATACTATGTACATATATATATATATTTGTTGAGAATTGAGGTGTAATGTTGTGGTCGACTACGGAGACGTACTTCCGTAGAGTAATTTGTGACCAGTGTGTTTTGTGTGGAGATGTTGCGGCACAACATAGTCGACCTGTTGTTGCCAAGGCTGAGGTCGATAAATCGTCTCCGGGCGTGTGTTACCGAGCACTTATTCGGCGTTGTTGTTTTTGGCCTGTTAGTGGGCAGCGGGTGTGTATCTCGCTAGGACCATTGTTTGATTTTTGGGTACTTTAGGTACCGTGGTTGTTACGTGTTAGAATTAAATTATATTTATTCAGAATATTATGACCGGGTCCACGGACTTCGGGTTTAGCACCCCATACCTCACTGAGTGACTCCCCTGTTGCTCACCCCTCTTTCTTCCCTTTCAGGTGAGACTGTTGAGGAGGAGTGATTCATTTCAGATCAGTGTTTTGGGTGTTTTTCTTTTCGGACTTATGGTTTTACGTTTATGGTTATTGTTTTCCCGGATTTTATTCTATTTATGGATTTATGGTGTTACGTTGAATACGCGAAGTAATAAAGTGAGGTTTTCAGGAAGATTATTATTTATTAAGTCAAACCAAAAATGCGAGTGTTACAAACTTCTTCATCATAATTCCTTTGATCCTGAGTCAACTGCAGGGGGATTCTACACTGATTTATGAGTCCAAATCAAGTTTCTTACATCGTGATTCATTCTGGTTTTATTTGTATCAAGAAGAAATTGTCAAATCTCCAAACAGGGTAAACTGGAATCACTACGGTTAAAAGTGGGATAACTTCTTCATCATAAGTCCAATGATATTGATTCAACTTCAGGATTATTCTACACTGATTTATGAATCCAAATCAAGCTTCTTACATCGTGATTCATTCTGGATTAAGTTGTATCAAGAATAAATTCCCAAATCTCCAAACAGGGCAAACTGGAATCACTTCGGTTAAAAGTGGGATAACTTCTTCATCATAACTCCTATGATCTTGAGTCAACTTCAGGGTGATTCGACACTGATTTATGAGTCCAAATCAAGCTTCTTACATCGTGATTCATTCTGGTTTTATTAGTATCAAGAAGAAATTGCCAAATCTCTAAACAGGGCAAACTGGAGTCACTTCGGTTAAAAGTGGGATAACTTCTTCATCATGACTCCAATGATATTGATTCAACTTCAGGGTGATTCTACACTGATTAATGAGTCCAAATCAAGCTTCTTACATCGTGATTCATTCTGGTTTTATTAGTTTCAAGAATAAATTGCCAAATCTCCAAACAGGGCAAACTGGAATCACTTCGGTTAAAAGTGGGATAACTTCTTCATCATAAGTCCAATGATATTGATTCAACTTCAGAATGATTCTACACTGATTTATGAGTCCAAATCAAGCTTCTTACATCATGATTCATTCTGGTTGTATTAGTATCAAGAATAAATTCCCAAATCTCCAAACAGGACAAACTGGAATCACTTCGGTTAAAAGTGGGATAACTTCTTCATCATAACTCATATGATCTTGAGTCAACTTCTGGGTGATTCGACACTGATTTATGAGTCCAAATCAAGCTTCTTACATTGTGATTCATTCTGGTTTTATTAATATCAAGAAGAAATTGCCAAATCTCCAAACAGGGCAAACTGGAATCACTTCGATTAAAAGTGGGATAACTTCTTCATCATAATTCCTATGATCCTGAGTCAACTTCAGGGTGATTCTACACTGATTTATAAGTCCAAATCAAGTTTCTTACATCGTGATTCATTCTGGTTTTATTAGTATCAAGAAGAAATTGCCAAATCTCCAAACAGGGCAAACTGGAATCACTTCGGTTAAATGTTGGATAACTTCTTCATCATAACTCCAATGATATTGATTCAACTTCAGGGTGATTCTACACTGATTAATGAGTCCAAATCAAGCTTCTTACATCGTGATTCATTCTGGTTGTATTAGTATCAAGAATAAATTCCCAAATCTCCAAACAGGACAAACTGGAATCACTTCGGTTAACAGTGGGATAACTTCTTCATCATAACTCCTATGATCTTGAGTCAACTTCAGGGTGATTCGACACTGATTTATGAGTCCAAATCAAGCTTCTTACATCGTGATTCATTCTGGTTTTATTAATATCAAGAAGAAATTGCCAAATCTCCAAACAGGGCAAATTGGAATCACTTCGGTTAAAAGTGGGATAACTTCTTCATCATAACTACTATGATCTTGAGTCAACTTCAGGGTGATTCGACACTGATTTATGAGTCCAAATCAAGCTTCTTACATCGTGATTCATTCTGGTTTTATTAGTATCAAGAAGAAATTGCCAAATCTCCAAACAGGGCAAACTGGAGTCACTTCGGTTAAAAGTGGGATAACTTCTTCATCATGACTCCAATGATATTGATTCAACTTCAGGGTGATTATACACTGATTAATGAGTCCAAATCAAGCTTCTTACATTGTGATTCATTCTGGTTTTATTAGTTTCAAGAATAAATTGCCAAATCTCCAAACAGGGCAAACTGGAATCACTTCGGTTAAAAGTGGGATAACTTCTTCATCATAAGTCCAATGATATTGATTCAACTTCAGGATGATTCTACACTGATTTATGAGTCCAAATCAAGCTTCTTACATCATGATTCATTCTGGTTTTATTAGTATCAAGAATAAATTCCCAAATCTCCAAACAGGGCAAACTGGAATCACTTCGGTTAAAAGTGGGATAACTTCTTCATCATAACTCATATGATCTTGAGTCAACTTCTGGGTGATTCGACACTGATTTATGAGTCCAAATCAAGCTTCTTACATCGTGATTCATTCTGGTTTTATTAATATCAAGAAGAAATTGCCAAATCTCCAAACAGGGCAAACTGGAATCACTTCGATTAAAAGTGGGATAACTTCTTCATCATAACTCCTATGATCTTGATTCAACTTCAGGGTGATTCTACACTGATTTATGAGTCCAAATCAAGCTTCTTACATCGTGATTCATTCTGGTTTATTAGTATCAAGAAGAAATTGCCAAATCTCCAAACAGGGCAAACTGGAATCACTTCGGTTAAAAGTGGATAACTTCTTCATCATAACTCCAATGATATTGATTCAACTTCAGGGTGATTCTACACTGATTTATGAGTCCAAATCAAGCTTCTTACATCGTGATTCATTCTGGTTTTATTAGTATCAAGAAGAAATTGCCAAATCTCCAAACAGGGCAAACTGGAATCACTTCGGTTAAAAGTGGGATAACTTCTTCATCATAACTCCTATGATATTGATTCAACTTCAGGGTGATTCACACTGATTTAATGAGTTCAAATCAAGCTTCGTACATCGTGATTCATTCTGGTTTTTTTAGTATCAAGAAGAAATTGCCAAATCTCCAAACAGGGCAAACTGGAATCACTTCGGTTAAAAGTGGGATAACTTCTTCATCATAACTCCAATGATATTGATTCAACTTCAGGGTGATTCTACACTGATTTATGAGTCCAAATCAAGCTTCTTACATCGTGATTCATTCTGGTTTTATTAGTATCAAGAAGAAATTGCCAAATCTCCAAACAGGGTAAACTGGAATCACTTCGGTTAAAAGTGGGATAACTTCTTCATCATAACTCCAATGATCTTGATTCAACTTCAGGGTGATTCTACACTGATTTATGAGTCCAAATCAAGCTTCTTACATCGTGATTCATTCTGGTTTTATTAGTATCAAGAAGAAATTGCCAAATCTCCAAACAGGGCAAACTGGAATCACTTCGGTTAAAAGTGGGATAACTTCTTCATCATAACTCCAATGATATTGATTCAACTTCAGGGTGATTCTACACTGATTTATGAGTCCAAATCAAGCTTCTTACATCGTGATTCATTCTGGTTTTATTAGTATCAAGAAGAAATTGCCAAATCTCCAAACAGGGTAAACTGGAATCACTTCGGTTAAAAGTGGGATAACTTCTTCATCATAACTCCTATGATACTCCAATGATATTGATTCAACTTCAGGGTGATTCTAAAATGATTTATGAGTCCAAATCAAGCTTCTTACATCGTGATTCATTCTGGTTTTATTAGTATCAAGAAGAAATTGCCAAATCTCCAAACAGGGCAAACTGGAATCACTTCGGTTAAAAGTGGGATAACTTCTTCATCATAACTCCAATGATATTGATTCAACTTCAGGGTGATTCTACACTGATTAATGAGTCCAAATCAAGCTTCTTACATCGTGATTCATTCTGGTTTTATTAGTATCAAGAATAAATTGCCAAATCTCCAAACAGGACAAACTGGAATCACTTCGGTTAAAAGTGGGATAACTTCTTCATCATAAGTCCAATGATATTGATTCAACTTCAGGGTGATTCTACACTGATTTATGAGTCCAAATCAAGCTTCTTACATCGTGATTCATTCTGGTTTTATTAGTATCAAGAAGAAATTGCCAAATCTCCAAACAGGGCAAACTGGAATCACTTCGGTTAAAAGTGGGATAACTTCTTCATCATAAATCCAATGATATTGATTCAACTTCAGGATGATTCTACACTGATTTATGAGTCCAAATCAAGCTTCTTACATCTTGATTCATTCTTGTTTTATTAGTATCAAGAAGAAATTGCCAAATCTCCAAACAGGGTAAACTGGAGTCACTTCGGTTAAAAGTGGGATAACTTCATCATCATAACTCCTATGATCTTGATTCAACTTCAGGGTGATTCTAAACTGATTTATGAGTCCAAATCAAACTTCTTACATCGTGATTCATTCTGGTTTTATTTCTATCAATAAGAAATTGCCAAATCTCCAAACAGGGCAAACTGGAATCACTTCGGTTAAAAGTGGGATAACTTCTTCATCATAACTCCTATGATCTTGATTCAACTTCAGGGTGATTCTACACTGATTTATGAGTCCAAATCAAGCTTCTTACATCGTGATTCATTCTGGTTTTATTAGTATCAAGAAGAAATTGCCAAATCTCCAAACAGGGCAAACTGGAATCACTTCGGTTAAAAGTGGGATAACTTCTTCATCATAACTCCTATGATCTTGATTCAACTTCAGGGTGATTCTACACTGATTTATGAGTCCAAATCAAGCTTCTTACATCGTGATTCATTCTGTCTTTATTAGTATCAAGAAGAAATTGCCAAATCTCCAAACAGGGCAAACTGGAATCACTTCGGTTAAAAGTGGATAACTTCTTCATCATAACTCCAATGATATTGATTCAACTTCAGGGTGATTCTACACTGATTTATGAGTCCAAATCAAGCTTCTTACATCGTGATTCATTCTGGTTTTATTAGTATCAAGAAGAAATTGCCAAATCTCCAAACAGGGCAAACTGGAATCACTTCGGTTAAAAGTGGGATAACTTCTTCATCATAACTCCAATGATATTGATTCAACTTCAGGGTGATTCTACACTGATTTATGAGTCCAAATCAAGCTTCTTACATCGTGATTCATTCTGGTTTTATTAGTATCAAGAAGAAATTGCCAAATCTCCAAACAGGGCAAACTGGAATCACTTCGGTTAAAAGTGGGATAACTTCTTCATCATAACTCCTATGATATTGATTCAACTTCAGGGTGATTCTACACTGATTTATGAGTCCAAATCAAGCTTCTTACATCGTGATTCATTCTGGTTTTATTAGTATCAAGAAGAAATTGCCAAATCTCCAAAACAGGGCAAACTGGAATCACTTCGGTTAAAAGTGGGATAACTTCTTCATCATAACTCCAATGATATTGATTCAACTTCAGGGTGATTCTACACTGATTTATGAGTCCAAATCAAGCTTCTTACATCGTGATTCATTCTGGTTTTATTAGTATCAAGAAGAAATTGCCAAATCTCCAAAACAGGGCAAACTGGAATCACTTCGGTTAAAAGTGGGATAACTTCTTCATCATAACTCCTATGATCTTGATTCAACTTCAGGGTGATTCTACACTGATTTATGAGTCCAAATCAAGCTTCTTACATCGTGATTCATTCTGGTTTTATTAGTATCAAGAAGAAATTGCCAAATCTCCAAACAGGGCAAACTGGAATCACTTCGGTTAAAAGTGGGATAACTTCTTCATCATAACTCCTATGATCTTGATTCAACTTCAGGGTGATTCTACACTGATTTATGAGTCCAAATCAAGCTTCTTACATCGTGATTCATTCTGGTTTTATTAGTATCAAGAAGAAATTGCCAAATCTCCAAACAGGAAACTGGAATCACTTCGGTTAAAGTGGGATAACTTCTTCATCATAACTCCTATGATATTGATTCAACTTCAGGGTGATTCTACACTGATTTATGAGTCCAAATCAAGCTTCTTACATCTTGATTCATTCTGGTTTGATTAGAATCAAGAAGAAATTGCCAAATCTCCAAACAGGGCAAACTGGAATCACTTCGGTTAAAAGTGGGATAACTTCTTCATCATAACTCCAATGATATTGATTCAACTTCAGGGTGATTCTACACTGATTTATGAGTCCAAATCAAGCTTCTTACATCGTGATTCATTCTGGTTTTATTAGTATCAAGAAGAAATTGCCAAATCTCCAAACAGGGCAAACTGGAATCACTTCGGTTAAAAGTGGGATAACTTCTTCATCATAACTCCATGATATTGATTCAACTTCAGGGTGATTCTACACTGATTTATGAGTCCAAATCAAGCTTCTTACATCGTGATTCATTCTGGTTTTATTAGTATCAAGAAGAAATTGCCAAATCTCCAAACAGGGCAAACTGGAATCACTTCGGTTAAAAGTGGGATAACTTCTTCATCATAACTCCAATGATATTGATTCAACTTCAGGGTGATTCTACACTGATTATGAGTCCAAATCAAGCTTCTTACATCGTGATTCATTCTGGTTTTATTAGTATCAAGAAGAAATTGCCAAATCTCCAAACAGGGCAAACTGGAATCACTTCGGTTAAAAGTGGGATAACTTCTTCATCATAACTCCAATGATATTGATTCAACTTCAGGATGATTCTACACTGATTTATGAGTCCAAATCAAGCTTCTTACATCGTGATTCATTCTGGTTTTATTAGTATCAAGAAGAAATTGCCAAATCTCCAAACAGGGTAAACTGGAGTCACTTCGGTTAAAAGTGGGATAACTTCTTCATCATAACTCCTATGATCTTGATTCAACTTCAGGGTGATTCTACACTGATTTATGAGTCCAAATCAAGCTTCTTACATCGTGATTCATTCTGGTTTTATTAGTATCAAGAAGAAATTGCCAAATCTCCAAACAGGGCAAACTGGAATCACTTCGGTTAAAAGTGGGATAACTTCTTCATCATAACTCCTATGATCTTGATTCAACTTCAGGGTGATTCTACACTGATTTATGAGTCCAAATCAAGCTTCTTACATCGTGATTCATTCTGGTTTTATTAGTATCAAGAAGAAATTGCCAAATCTCCAAACAGGGCAAACTGGAATCACTTCGGTTAAAAGTGGGATAACTTCTTCATCATAACTCCAATGATATTGATTCAACTTCAGGATGATTCTACACTGATTTATGAGTCCAAATCAAGCTTCTTACATCTTGATTCATTCTAGTTTGATTAGTATCAAGAAGAAATTGCCAAATCTCCAAACAGGGCAAACTGGAATCACTTCGGTTAAAAGTGGGATAACTTCTTCATCATAACTCCAATGATATTGATTCAACTTCAGGGTGATTCTACACTGATTTATGAGTCCAAATCAAGCTTCTTACATCGTGATTCATTCTGGTTTTATTAGTATCAAGAAGAAATTGCCAAATCTCCAAACAGGGCAAACTGGAATCACTTCGGTTAAAAGTGGGATAACTTCTTCATCATAACTCCTATGATCTTGATTCAACTTCAGGGTGATTCTACACTGATTTATGAGTCCAAATCAAGCTTCTTACATCGTGATTCATTCTGGTTTTATTAGTATCAAGAATAAATTGCCAAATCTCCAAACAGGGTAAACTGGATTTACTTCGGTTAAAAGTGGGATAACTTCTTCATCATAACTCCTATGATATTGATTCAAATTCAGGGTGATTATCCACTGATTTATGAGTCCAAATAAAGCTTCTTACATCTTGATTCATTATGGTTTGATTAGAATCAAGAAGAAATTGCCAACTCTCCAAACAGGGCAAACTGGAATCACTTCGGTTAAAAGTGGGATAACTTCTTCATCATAACTCCTATGATCTTGATTCAAATTCAGGGTGATTCTAAACTGATTTATGAGTCCAAATCAAGATTCTTGCATCGTGATTCATCCTGGTTTTATTTGTATCAAGAAGAAATTGCCAAATCTCCCTATAGGGCAAACTGGAATCACTTCGGTTAAAAGTGGGATAACTTCTTCATCATAAATCCAATGATATTGATTCAACTTCAGGATGATTCTACACTGATTTATGAGTCCAAATCAAGCTTCTTACATCTTCATTCATTCTTGTTTAATTAGTATCAAGAAGAATTGCCAAATCTCCAAACAGGGTAAACTGGAGTCACTTCGGTTAAAAGTGGGATAACTTCATCATCATAACTCCTATGATCTTGATTCAAATTCAGGGTGATTCTAAACTGATTTATGAGTCCAAATCAAACTTCTTACATCGTGATTCATTCTGGTTTTATTTCTATCAATAAGAAATTGCCAACTCTCCAAACAGGGCAAACTAGAATCACTTCGGTTAAAAGTGGGATAACTTCTTCATCATAACTCCTATGATCTTGATTCAACTTCAGGGTGATTCTACACTGATTTATGAGTCCAAATCAAGCTTCTTACATCGTGATTCATTCTGGTTTTAATTAGTATCAAGAAGAAATTGCCAAATCTTAAAACAGGGCAAACTTGGATCACTTCGGTTAAAAGTGGGATAACTTCTTCATCATAAGTCCAATGATATTGATTCAACTTCAGGATGATTCTACACTGATTTATGAGTCCAAATCAAGCTCCTTACATCTTGATTCATTCTGGTTTGATTAAAATCAAGAAGTAATTGCCAAATCTCCAAAAAGGGTAAACTGGAGTCACTTTTCTTCATCATAACTCCTATGATCTTTATTCAACTTCAGGGTGATTCTACACTGATTTATGAGTCTATGATCTTGATTCAACTTCAGGGTGATTCTACACTGATTTATGAGCCCAAATCAAGCTTCTTACATCGTGATTCATTCTGGTTTTATTAGTATCAAGAAGAAATTGCCAAATCTTAAAACAGGGCAAACTTGGATCACTTTGGTTAAAAGTGGGATAACTTCTTCATCATAAGTCCAATGATATTGATTCAACTTCAGGATGATTCTATACTGATTTATGAGTCCAAATCAAGCTTCTTACATCTTGATTCATTCTAGTTTGATTGAATCAAGAAGAAATTGCCAAATCTCCAAAAAGGGTAAACTGGAGTCACTTCTGTTAAAAGTGGGATAACTTCTTCATCACAACTCCTATGATCTTTATTCAACTTCAGGGTTATTCTATACTCATTTATGAGTCCAAATCAAGCTTCTTACATCGTGATTCATTCTGGTTTTATTAGTATCAAGAAGAAATTGCCAAATCTCCAAACAGGGCACACTGGAATCACTTTAGTTAAAAGTGAGATAACTTCTTCATCATAACTCCTATGATCTTGATTCAACTTCAGGGTGATTCTACACTGATTTATGAGTACAAATCAAGCTTCTTACATCGTGATTCATTCTGGTTTTACTAGTATCAAGAATAAATTGCCAAATCTCCAAACAGGGTAAACTGGATTTACTTCGGTTAAAAGTGGGATAACTTCTTCATCATAACTCCTATGATTGATTCAAATTCAGGGTGATTATCCACTGATTTATGTGTCCAAATAAAGCTTCTTAAATCTTGATTCATTATGGTTTGATTAGAATCAAGAAGAAATTGCCAACTCTCCAAACAGGGCAAACTGGAATCACTTTGGTTAAAAGTGGGATAACTTCTTCATCATAACTCCTATGATCTTGATTCAAATTCAGGGTGAGTCTAAACTGATTTATGAGTCCAAATCAAGATTCTTGCATCGTGATTCATCCTGGTTTTATTTGTATCAAGAAGAAATTGCCAAATCTCCTTATAGGGCAAACTGGAATCACTTCGGTTAAAAGTGGGATAACTTCTTCATCATAAATCCAATGATATTGATTCAACTTCAGGATGATTCTACACTGATTTATGAGTCCAAATCAAGCTCCTTACATCTTCATTCATTCTTGTTTAATTAGTATCAAGAAGAATTACCAAATCTCCAAACAGGGTAAACTGGAGTCACTTCGGTTAAAAGTGGGATAACTTCATCATCATAACTCCTATGATCTTGATTCAAATTCAGGGTGATTCTAAACTGATTTATGAGTCCAAATTAAACTTCTTACATCGTGATTCATTCTGGTTTTATTTCTATCAATAAGAAATTGCCAACTCTCCAAACAGGGCAAACTAGAATCACTTCGGTTAAAAGTGGGATATCTTCTTCATCATAACTCCTATGATCTTGATTCAACTTCAGGGTGATTCTACACTGATTTATGAGTCCAAATCAAGCTTCTTACATCGTGATTCATTCTGGTTTAATTAGTATCAAGAAGAAATTGCCAAATCTTAAAACAGGGCAAACTTGGATCACTTCGGTTAAAAGTGGGATAACTTCTTCATCATAAGTCCAATGATATTGATTCAACTTCAGGATGATTCTACACTGATTTATGAGTCCAAATCAAGCTCCTTACATCTTGATTCATTCTGGTTTGATTAAAATCAAGAAGTAATTGCCAAATCTCCAAAAAGGGTAAACTGGAGTCACTTTTCTTCATCATAACTCCTATGATCTTTATTCAACTTCAGGGTGATTCTACACTGATTTATGAGTCTATGATCTTGATTCAACTTCAGGGTGATTCTACACTGATTTATGAGTCCAAATCAAGCTTCTTACATCGTGATTCATTCTGGTTTTATTAGTATCAAGAAGAAATTGCCAAATCTCCAAACAGGGCAAACTGGAATCACTTCGGTTAAAAGTGGGATAACTTCTTCATCATAACTCCTATGATCTTGATTCAACTTCAGGGTGATTCTACACTGATTTATGAGTACAAATCAAGCTTCTTACATCGTGATTCATTCTGGTTTTACTAGTATCAAGAATAAATTGCCAAATCTCCAAACAGGGTAAACTGGATTTACTTCGGTTAAAAGTGGGATAACTTCTTCATCATAACTCCTATGATTGATTCAAATTCAGGGTGATTATCCACTGATTTATGTGTCCAAATAAAGCTTCTTAAATCTTGATTCATTATGGTTTGATTAGAATCAAGAAGAAATTGCCAACTCTCCAAACAGGGCAAACTGAAATCACTTTGGTTAAAAGTGGGATAACTTCTTCATCATAACTCCTATGATCTTGATTCAAATTCAGGGTGAGTCTAAACTGATTTATGAGTCCAAATCAAGATTCTTGCATCGTGATTCATCCTGGTTTTATTTGTATCAAGAAGAAATTGCCAAATCTCCTTATAGGGCAAACTGGAATCACTTCGGTTAAAAGTGGGATAACTTCTTCATCATAAATCCAATGATATTGATTCAACTTCAGGATGATTCTACACTGATTTATGAGTCCAAATCAAGCTCCTTACATCTTCATTCATTCTTGTTTAATTAGTATCAAGAAGAATTACCAAATCTCCAAACAGGGTAAACTGGAGTCACTTCGGTTAAAAGTGGGATAACTTCATCATCATAACTCCTATGATCTTGATTCAAATTCAGGGTGATTCTAAACTGATTTATGAGTCCAAATCAAACTTCTTACATCGTGATTCATTCTGGTTTTATTTCTATCAATAAGAAATTGCCAACTCTCCAAACAGGGCAAACTAGAATCACTTCGGTTAAAAGTGGGATAACTTCTTCATCATAACTCCTATGATCTTGATTCAACTTCAGGGTGATTCTACACTGATTTATGAGTCCAAATCAAGCTTCTTACATCGTGATTCATTCTGGTTTTATTAGTATCAAGAAGAAATTGCCAAATCTTAAAACAGGGCAAACTTGGATCACTTCGGTTAAAAGTGGGATAACTTCTTCATCATAAGCCCAATGATATTGATTCAACTTCAGGATGATTCTACACTGATTTATGAGTCCAAATCAAGCTTCTTACATCTTGATTCATTCTAGTTTGATTAGAATCAAGAAGAAATTGCCAAATCTCCAAACAGGGTAAACTGGAGTCACTTCGGTTAAAAGTGGGATAACTTCTTCATCACAACTCCTATGATCTTTATTCAACTTCAGGGTGATTCTATACTGATTTATGAGTCCAAATCAAGCTTCTTACATCGTGATTCATTCTGGTTTTATTAGTATCAAGAAGAAATTGCCAAATCTCCAAACAGGGCAAACTGGAATCACTTCAGTTAAAAGTGGGATAACTTCTTCATCATAACTACTATGATCTTGATTCAACTTCAGGGTGATTCTACACTGATTTATGAGTACAAATCAAGCTTCTTACATCGTGATTCATTCTGGTTTTACTAGTATCAAGAATAAATTGCCAAATCTCCAAACAGGGTAAACTGGATTTACTTCGGTTAAAAGTGGGATAACTTCTTCATCATAACTCCTATGATATTGATTCAAATTCAGGGTGATTATCCACTGATTTATGAGTCCAAATAAAGCTTCTTAAATCTTGATTCATTATGGTTTGATTAGAATCAAGAAGAAATTGCCAACTCTCCAAACAGGGCAAACTGGAATCACTTCGGTTAAAAGTGGGATAACTTCTTCATCATAACTCCTATGATCTTGATTCAAATTCAGGGTGATTCTAAACTGATTTATGAGTCCAAATCAAGATTCTTGCATTGTGATTCATCCTAGTTTTATTTGTATCAAGAAGAAATTGCCAAATCTCCCTATATGGCAAACTGGAATCACTTCGGTTAAAAGTGGGATAACTTCTTCATCATAAATCCAATGATATTGATTCAACTTCAGGATGATTCTACACTGATTTATGAGTCCAAATCAAGCTTCTTGCATCTTCATTCAATCTTGTTTAATTAGTATCAAGAAGAATTGCAAATCTCCAAACAGGGTAAACTGGAGTCACTTCATTTTAAAAGTGGGATAACTTCTTCATCATAACTCCTATGATCTTGATTCAAATTCAGGGTGATTCTAAACTGATTTATGAGTCCAAATCAAACTTCTTACATCGTGATTCATTCTGGATTTATTTCTATCAATAGGAAATTGCCAACTCTCCAAACAGGACAAACTGGAATCACTTCGGTTAAAAGTGGGATAACTTCTTCATCATAACTCCTATGATCTTGATTCAACTTCAGGGTGATTCTAAACTGATTTATGAGTCCAAATGAAAATTCTTACATCTTTATTCATTATGGTTTGATTAGAAATCAAGAAGAAATTTGCAAACTCTCAAAACAGGGGTAAAACTGGAGTCACTTCCAGTTAAAAGTGGGATAACTTCTTCATCATAACTCCTATGATCTTGATTCAAATTCAGGGTGAGTCTAAACTGATTTATGAGTCCAAATCAAGATTCTTGCATCGTGATTCATCCTGGTTTTATTTGTATCAAGAATAAATTGCCAAATCTCCCTATAGGGCAAACTAGAATCACTTCGGTTAAAAGTGGGATATCTTCTTCATTATAAATCCAATGATATTGATTCAACTTCAGGATGATTCTACACTGATTTATGAGTCCAAATCAATCTTCTTACATCTTCATTCATCTTGTTTAATTAGTATCAAGAAGAATTGCCAAATCTCCATACAGGGTAAACTGGAGTCACTTCGGTTAAAAGTGGGATAACTTCATCATCATAACTCCTATGATCTTGATTCAAATTCAGGGTGATTCTAAACTGATTTATGAGTCCAAATCAAACTTCTTACATCGTGATTCATTCTGGTTTTATTTCTATCAATAATGAAATGGCCAAACTCTCCAAACAGGCAAACTAGAATCACTTCGGTTTAAAAGTGGGATAACTTCCTTCATCATAACTCCTAGATCTTGATTCAACTTTCAGGTGATTCTACACTGATTTATGAGTCCAAATCAAGCCTTCTTACATCCGGGATTTTCATTTCTTGGTTTGATTGTTAGTATCAAGAAGAAATTGCCAGAATCTCCAACAGGGGTAACTGGAGTACTTCGGTTAGAAGTGGGATACTTCTTCATCATAAGTCCCTTATGATCTTTATTCAACTTCAGGGTGATTCTATATTGATTTTATGAGTCCAAAATCAAGCTTCTTACACTTGATCATTCTAGTTTATTTAGAATCAAGAAAGGAAAGTGCCAAAACAGGGTAAACTGGAGTCACTTCGGTTAAAAGTGGGATAACTTCTTCATCACAACTCCTATGATCTTTATTCAACTTCAGGGTGATTCTATACTGATTTATGAGTCCAAATCAAGCTTCTTACATCGTGATTCATTCTGGTTTTATTAGTATCAAGAAGAAATTGCCAAATCTCCAAACAGGGCAAACTGGAATCACTTTGAGTTAAAAGTGGGATAACTTCTTCATCATAACTACTATGATATTGATTCAACTTCAGGGTGATTCTACACTGATTTATGAGTACAAATCAAGCTTCTTACATCGTGATTCATTCTGGTTTTACTAGTATCAAGAATAAATTGCCAAATCTCCAAACAGGGTAAACTGGATTTACTTCGGTTAAAAGTGGGATAACTTCTTCATCATAACTCCTATGATATTGATTCAAATTCAGGGTGATTATCCACTGATTTATGAGTCCAAATAAAGCTTCTTAAATCTTGATTCATTATGGTTTGATTAGAATCAAGAAGAAATTGCCAAATCTCCAAAAGGGTAAACTGGAGTCACTTCGGTTAAAAGTGGGATAACTTCATCATCATAACTCTATGATCTTGATTCAAATTCAGGGTGATTCTAAACTGAGTTTACGAGTCCAAATCAA